>CAUYLG010047886.1:0-37851 GCA_963573385.1 Cacajao melanocephalus | reverse complement strand
TGCCCACTTATACCACCCAGGTTTTACACAAAGTGGGCTGCAGAAAACCCTTGTGATGCCAAGTTCTGGGCTGCGTGTCCCAACTCTGGCCACTGCAATGCCCTCTGCTAGTCTCAAAAGACCACTTACACCTCTGCTTAGCCTGTCTTTAAATCAGTGGTTCTCAACACCTGACCTGGGCAGCCTTAAAAACACAAGAGGCCAATACCTGGGCCTCATGCCTAGAGTTTCTGTTTTAATTGTTGTGAAGTGGGGCCTGGGCATTGGGATTTTGTTTTAACTCTGTAAAGTGAGTCAACATGCAGCCTTGTTAATAATGAACCTGATGAAAGCCCCCTCTATCCCAGGGAACTGATCTTGGATAAACCAACCTCCTGCCTCAGAGGCTTTTCTGGGGTGGGGTTGGGGAGTGGATGAGAACATTTGGTAGAAGCTACTGGATTTCTTACATCTAAAAGAGTCCTCTGTGTGAAAAGATTTCAAAAGCATGGCATGGGGAAGGATGTGAAGGGTTGCTCCGCTTGAGCTATTAAATCAACTATGAGCAGCACTGCATCACCTGTAGGGGGCGCGAAAGAGGCCAAATATTTCTCTTTCCAGTTTAGATGAGGCAGGGAGAATGACATCCCAGTCAGTCATTTGACAGTCAAAGAAAAGAAGGCTAAGAATATTTTCTAAATGTTAACAGTGGTTACCTCAGGGTGGTAGGATTAAGGGTGGCTTTCTCCCCATTCAGAAAACATTAGCAGAACTTGTCTTCTGCTCTAAGATCTGTGTACAGTTTTGTGGATAGAGAAATACTAAGACATAGCCTCTACCCTTGGGATTTATAAAACATCTTAATTTTTGGATGACTGCGTTTTCGTTTTCTTATGTGGGCTTCCCAAATATTCTGCAGTCAGTATGTTTCACTTTCTTAATAATTATTTTTGAAGGAAAAATGGCACAGTCAGACCTACTAGACTGTAAGCTCTTTAAAGACAGGAACTGTCTGTCATTCACCTCTGTACCGCAGGGCCCTAGCCCAGGGTCTATCACACAATGGCATTTAATAAATGTTGGTGAATACATATTTGACCTTTGACTTCATTTCAGATCTTCCAAGAATTTAGGACTGGTTCATAAATAGAATCTCAGAATAGGACCAAGAGGACCAATGTTATTAGTCATATGCTCAGAATACCCAGTTCTGGGTATATGACTAATAATACTTGACTAGAGCCTGTTGGCAAACACAGATGGATGCAAACTTTTTAGAAAATGATTTAAAAACAACATAATCTACAGTTCCTGAGAGAGGATATTCTTAGCACCACGCTGCGCAGAAGAGAGTGTAAGCTCAGGGAGCAGACAGAGCATGTAGTACCCAGATTCAAGGACAGACTCTCTTGCCTTGGACAACATTCTTAAGCAACTCCTGCCTCAGTTTTATCTGTGAATTGGGGATAAAAATGACCATGTGGAAGGGTTGTTTGATGTAAGAACTGAATTTATTTGATGAAGATGTACTGAGCTGACCTTGGTGAGGGAGTAAGGCAGACATGCTCACTACCCTCAGTGGCCAACAGTCTCGTGGGAAAGATGGAGTTCAACATTTGCATTTGATGCAGCGCCTGACAGATGTTAATGACCAGCTTTCAACATGGAACATTACACTCTCCCCCTGCTGCTCCCACTCCATCAGAAGGACTCAGGGGTGGAAATGATTTGATAATGCTGCTAACTTTGTTCAGTGGCCTGTATTTCCCATCATGATGGGAACCCACAAGGAAGTAGGGCATGGAGTTCATGGCAAGAGTCTCACAGAGGAGAAAGCTGAGAAAATGGAAGAGACAAGTAGCAGGCTCATATGTGATACAATTTTAAGTAAGGCTTCATAAACCTACACTGTGGCACTTATAAAACCTACAATTTTATAGGAAAACACGCCAAGTGCTGCTTAAATAACTTCTTGCCTTACTCCTCTTTTTCATCACATAACCCCAACTGTGCTACGTATATTATTAAACAGACACACTGTTTAAAAAAGCAAATATTAAGTCAGCCGTGGTGGCTCACACCTGTAATCCCAGCACTTTGGGAGGCTGAGGTGGATGGATCACTTGAGGTCAGGAGTTTGAGACTAGCCTGGCCAACATGGCGAAATCCCGTTTCTACTAAAAATACAAAAATTAGCTAGGCATGGTGGCAGGTGCCTGTAATCCCATCTACTCGGGAGGCTGAGGCACAAGAATCGCTTGAACCGGGAGGTGGAACTTGCAGTGACCCAAGATTGTGCCACTGCACTCCAGCCTAAGTGACAGAGACTCTGTCTCAATAAAATAAAATAATAAAATAAAATGAAATGCAAATATTGGCCAGATGCAGTGGCTCCTGCCTGTAATCCCAGCACTTTAAGAGGTCAAGGTGGAAGGATTGCTTCAGACCAGGAGTTCGAGACCAGGAGTTCAAACCAGCCTGGGCAACACGATGTGTCACTAAGAAAAAATTTTTAATTAGCTGGGTGTGGTCCTAGCTACTTCAGAGACTGAGGTGGGATGATCACTTGAAACCAGGAGGTTGAGGCTGCAGTGAGCCATGATTGTGCCACTGCACTCCAGACTGGGCGACAGAGGGAGATCCCGTCTAAAAAATAAAAAAAACCCTTTCTCTTTTTTTGAGACAGAGTCTTGCTTTACTGCCCAGGCTGGAATGCAGAGGTGTGATCTCAATTCACTGCAACTTTTGCCTCCTTGGTTCAAGCCATTCTTATACCTCAGCTTCCTGGGTAGCTGGGACTGTAGGCACACACCACCACACCCGGCCAATTTTTTGTATTTTTAGTAGAGATAGGGTTTCACTATGTTGGCCAGTCTGCTCTCAAACTCCTGACCTCAAGTGATCCGCCCCCCTCGGCCTCCCAAAGTGCTGGAATTACAGGTGTGAGCCACCACGTCTAGCCAAAAGCAAACATTCCTAATTTGAGTGTAGTTCTTAGCAGAGACATTGGAGAGAAAGATTGCCAATAAGTCTTAATTACAGGCTCTCCATCTGGAAGGGGGCTCATGAAAGTCTTTGGTCTTCATTCCTCTGCCTTTTGGCTGGCCCAGGTGAGGAGACCCCACCTTGACACAAGGTGTGGCTGATAATGGTAACAGCGTCACTGATTTGGGTAGCATTATGTGGTTGGCATAAGCTACTCGCAAAGTCCTTCATGTGCTCTTCCAAAACTTCCTCATGTGCAGAGCAAATGTTATTTATCCCCATTTCCTAGGTGAGATCGGGAAATGAAGTGTTAAGATCACAGCAACAGAGGACTGGATCTGAGAGCTCTTGAATTTTAGTCCAGTGCTCATTCCATCATAGCATTCAGCAAAGTGGGAGGGTCTTAGGAAAAGCATTGCGAAAGTTTGTCCTTGACATCAAAGGCCTATCTGCTTATCTTTGCTCTCCATCTCTTTCCCCATCCTCTCTCTACTCAGTCCACTTCTTTAAAATCCTTCAGCAAAGACCAAGAGCCTGGGCAAGGTTCACACTAATTTTTTTTTTAACTTTGACTCTGGACTATGGCCATTAGAAGATTCCTCCCTCACTTTTTCTCTTTCTACTTTGAAGCAAATCAGAGTATGAACTGGAGGAGGATATCCTTCTCACACAGTAGACTACTTACCCATGTAATTGTCTATGGCTCCCTATGGACTACTGGGCCCATGAGGACAAGGACCATATTGTTTTATTATTACTTTTTATTTATATTCTTAAATTTTTAATTTTCTCTTTCTTTGAATTTGAATGGACTGCATTGTTCTGCTATGATTGTCTCCAAGCTCGAAGCTTAGCATGATACCTAGCACATATGTGCTCTGTTGATATTTGTCAAATCAGTGAAAAGTTACAAGTGGTGGGATCCTAATTTTGGGGAGGAGAGCTGAGAAAATGCCCTGCCATGAACTTGCCCAGGAATCTAATCAGTCAGTTAATGTCTGAGATGTAGCCAATAGTGATCTTCCTCCTCTGCACTCTTCTAGGGGCTGGTACCTCTACATCTGTCACCATGAGCTACCATGTGCCATAACATCTTACTGAATTGTATTTGCCCTACCAGACTTGTGAACCTTTTGAAGGCAGTAACTCTTTCCCATGTTTTATGTACCATCAGTCATGGTGTTCAATAGAACATCTTGCATATAGCAGAAAATATTTATTGAATCAAATTAATTAAGGTCACTCAATTAGTAGACTAGAGATTGGGTTTCCTCACCACTTTGTCTAGCAGTCATTGCTGGTGCATGCAGGATCCTGAGGGCTTTATTAAAAGATGCACATTTTTCTTGAAATGTAATGTTTTCCTTCCTTAGAAACAGGTTGGAATTAATGTAAAGTGGTAGATGGGAAGGAGAAGAGAGCTGGAATCCAAAATAGTGGTCATGGGCTTGGTATGGTGGCTCATGCCTGTAATCCCAGCACTTTGGGAGGCTGAGGCAGGAGGATCACTTGAGCTTGGTTCAAGACCAGCCTGGGGAACAGAGTGAGACCTCATCTTTACTAAAAAATAAAAAAACAAATTAGCTAGGTGTGGTGGTGCATAGCTACTCGGGAAGCTGAGGTGAAAGACTGCCTGAGCCCAGGAAGTTGCGGCTGCAGCAAGCCAAGAAAGCGCCATTGTATTTCAGCCTGGGTGACAGTGTGACCCTCTCTCTCACACACACACACACACACACAGACACACACAGAGAGACGAAATAGTGGTCGTGGAGGAAAGATGACATTGTTCATATAAAATGCACATGTTCTCTCTCAGTGAGAGAATGCTGGGCCAAGTCCAAGACAGGGCTGGTGTAGACGCCGTGGGAAAGAACTATAGGTTCCTAACGCTGGTTTTATTTGAACAGCAGAGGGCGGGAGGTGGCAGCGCTTCCTGCCAGGCAAGAAGAAGAATCACCACAATGTGATCATCAGGAGCTTAGTTTTTTTCTGGAGAGAAATCCAATCATTTTACTGTTTTTTTTTTTTCAAAATGGCAGGACAGTGAGGTAAGAAGAAAGAGTTACAGGTTAATATCAATCAGGACTGAGTACTATAAGCTGAGCTTTGAGGAAATCTTGCGTCTGTTTACTTTGTCAGCCAATGTCTGACTGATTCTAAGACTTAAGAGTGAGGGTGAAATTCTGTCTAGAAAATGAGTTGTTAACCGACTCCAGAAGAAAAAGACCTCCACCCCATGTTTTCCAAATTCCTCATCACCAGTCACAAAACATGGCTCAAAACTACGTATTGAGAACACCGAAGGAATAAAAATGGTCAAATAAACATAAATCAAATTCCCTAAAGCCAACTCATAGCTACCCAGAATATATTTCTATATTGTTTCCTCTTTTTATTCCTTTTACACTTGTTTCATGTGAACCTGTATTCAGAGTAGGCAGGAAAGGAATTTTAGATAATGAGATCTGGCAATAAAATAAAGATATAAGAAAAATAATTTTTTAAGAATTTAGGTATAATATTATGGTTTGAAGGTTTAATCCTTCGTGTTTTCAATCTGGCCAAACTGGACACAAATTTCTAAATTTTTAGAAGACATTCCTACCTCAGCTTTTAAAAAAGAATTTTTTATTTTAGTTTTTAATTTTTTAGACAGGGTCTCAAGCTGTTGCTCAGGCTGGAGTGCAGTGGCACGATTACCACTCACTGCAGCTGTAAATTCCTAGGCTCAAGTGATCTTCCTGCTTCAGACTCCCCAAGGAGCTGGGACTACAGGTGCACACAGTCACCTAATTTTTTTCTATTCTTTATAAAGATGGGGTCTCGCCATGTTGCCCAGCTGGTCTTGAACTCTGGGCCTCAAACAATCCTCCCGCCTTGGCCTCCCAGTGTGCTGGGATTATAAGTGTGAGCCACTGCACCCAGCCTCCTCTGCTCATTTCTAAATGAACATAAGACAAGCTATAATTTAAAAAAAATGTAAATGTAACATAATCCCAAACAGTGATAGACTCATCTCTGCCAACTGGTTCCTTACTCCTCAAGTATTTTCATTCAGTTCTAAACGTTTTTCTTCAACTATGATTTTTTTTTTTTTTTTGAGACAGAGTTTCGCTCTTGTTGCCCGGACTGGGGTGCAATGGCATGATCTTGGCTCACCACAACCTCCACCTCCCGGCTTCAAGAGATTCTCCTGCCTCATCCTCCTGAGTAGCTGGGATTACAGGCATGTGCCACCATGCCTGGCTAATTCTGTATTTTTAGTAGAGACGGGGTTTCTCCATGTTGGTCAGGCTGGTCTCAAACTCCTGACCTCAGGCAATCCACCCATCTTGGCCTCTTGAAGTGCTGGGATTACAGACGTGAGCCACCGCACCCGGCCAACTGTGACTTTTTTCTTCGACAGTTGTAATGAGTATGCTTTTAAATTTGCAAACACATGAGATTTTTTAAAATGATCTTTTTTGTTGCTGATTTCTAAGTTAATTGCATCATGCTTGGAGACTTTGGTCTGTATATTGATTGCTTGGTTTTTGTTGAGGTTTGCTTTATAAGTAGCACACATGGTCAATTTTTTGTAAAAGGTTCCATATGTTTTTCCAATAAATGTATAACCATTAATTTGGGGGTACAGGTCTCTATATATGTCCACATGTCAAGTACATTGATGGTTTTATGGATATTTCTAGTCCAAATATCTCCACTTTGCCCCTCAATATTTTGGTTAGAGAACATTTAGTGTGCCCTCAAAAATAGAAAGGATGAAAATATGGCTTTTAACAGAATAATGAAAGTGTCTATCACCTGTCTCACAAGATAGTTGGTTGCAAAGGACCACAATGGGCCGGGGTGCATTGCTGTGTATGCACTGGTCTCCAGGAGTTAAGAGCCTAGGAGTTAGGCAGGAACTGAAGGTGGGGGGCCAAGGAGGATGCAGTGGTGGAGTTACAGCTTCTCCTTTTTAAATCACATTTCCAACCTATAGCCATGATCTTGACTTTAGATAATGTCTTTATGTAAGAGTGTTTTGGAGTCTCATCCCTTAATGATTTGGCCCTGATAATTTTCCCCAGTCTCCTAAACTTCCCAAGTCTTTGGAGCTATATAACAGATTAAAATTTGTTCTGAGGACCCGGTGCCATGGCTCATGCCTGTAATCCCAGCACTTTGGGAGGCTGAGGCAGGAGGATCATTGGAGGCCAGGAGTTTGAGACCAGCCTGGACAACATAGGGATAACCCACCTCTAAAATTTTAAATATTAGCTGGGCATGGTGTCATGTGCCTGTAGTCCCAGCTACTCAGGATGCTGAGGGTGGGAGAGTCGCTTGGGAGGTTAAGGCTGCAGTGATCTGAGGTCATGCCACTGCACTCCAACCTGGGTGATAGAGCAAGACCCTATCTCCAAAAAAAAAAAAAAAAAGTCCCGCCAGTGTTTGCATAGGTGCTGGTTACCTTCCTAAAGCACAGGATGAATCATATAGACTCTGCTTAAAACCTACTGCTGTTCCTTGCAGTCCATGGATCAAGTCCTGGCTTCCTAGCAGGTCCTTCCGGCCCTTTGTTGTCTGTCTGGTCTCAACCCATCTGCCAGGCTTTGTCCCTACAGCTCTTCCTACATAGCTAACCCCAGGTACTCAGACCATATACCTGCTCAGCATGCACTAGGCACCCCCCACCTCAGGGCTTTTGTTCATGCTCTCTCCTCACCCTCTCCCTTCTCTAAGACTGCCTACATCCTATTAGTTCACCCAACCCACATACTGCCACCCAGTGAATCAATGACCACACTCATAAGCTCCCTGGGAGACAGGCTACCTAAGAATACATAGCCTTGGAAAAGTCACTTAACCTCACCATGCTCCAGTTTTCTCATCTATAAAGTGGGAATAATGGAATAGTACCTATGTGATGGTGGTGTTGGGAGCTCAGGACAGAGCCAGTTACACAGGAAAGACTGCTAACTAGTAGCTACCATTATTGTGAGCCCAGTGCCTGAGTGGGTGCATAAATATCCACAGAATGAATAAAGGGCTCCAGGCAGGATTAATCAGTCCCTCACCATGACTGTTAGAGCAAGTTTTAAAGTCTGCTATGCAACATGGGCATTTAATTATACCTGCCTCCTTCTTATGCTTCTTAAGCATGGGAACCAATCTCACATTGTACATTAGCCCTCCATAATACTCACTGTAATTCCTTGTGTTAATCAAATTGTGTGAAATTAAACTGACTAGGAACTCACATTGAGTGAGCCTGTAGATGATTTTTGACAGCATGGGGGTGGGGTTGGGGGGTGATGGTCTTTGCTCCTCTTAGAGCAATTTCTGGGTCAACGGCACCTTGTAATCTCATTAGGGTACAACAATAAATGAAACGGATTAGGCTCCCAGTCTAGGGTGAGGGTGCCACAGAACATGCATGACAGGGTGTGCTGAGTGACTGTGTTGGCCTGAGAAACCAGTTCAGACGTTTCCAACCCATGTAATTGGACTTCCTTTCTTGGATGCTCCGGCTGGGCTCTTGAGTCATTGAGAAAGGGCGTGGGTGAGGCCAAGCAATTACCCCAATAGTCAAGGGATTTGAAAAGCTGAAGAAATTCTCCTAAAACAGATGTAGAAAAGAGGGCCTGAGCCTGACCCTCGTTAAGAACCTACTTGAGCCACAGTGAGTAGACTCTGTCCACAGCACACACTAAGTATGGTCTCTCAAAGCACCACCACCAAGACCTGCTCATTTTATTGGCTGTATAACCTTGACCTCCCTGAACTGTTTCCTCTAGGAGGGTGAGAAATTCCACCCTACTTACTTCACAGGGCAGTTGCAAGGAACAAAAAGCATAATAGATGTGAATCTGCTGTGGAAGATCTTGTAATTCTCCTAGGAGAGGGAAGCAGCTGCTAAGCTCAGCTCCCTTCTCTTGGTGGTGGAATATAAATCAGTCTGCATGGAGAGTCAGAACAAAGCCAAGCAGAAGTCTTCAAGCCGCATCATTCAGATATATTACAAAGAAAATATTTTGTAAAAATAAAATGACAGGAATGCGATGCTTCACTTTCTTTTCCTCCAAAGGGTTCTTTTCATGAAAAAATTCTTTCTATAAAATGCAGAAGCAGGCATCAGTGGAAATACACTGGGGATGCCAGGAGGTCAGTCACCTGGCTGGGGGTGGAAAAGTTTCCTTCAATCTGTCTTTTGAAGCTCTGGGATAAGGAGGCCAGAGCAGCTGATGTAGTGATGGGGGGCAGAGGGGTGCAGGGAGCAGGCTGCCTCTTCAGATCTGAAGATATGAAAGGTGGCTAGGGAACTGTGGGTTTGGGGAAGGGAAAAAGGGCCAGCTCTGGCTGCACAAACTTTCCAGAGCCAGAAGTGGACATTTCAGTTGAGTCTCAGGAGAAAATTTGCCCAGGCCTTTCCTGGCACACCCCCTGAAAAGTGAATGTCTGGGCAAGGCACAGAATCTTCCATTTCTTCTTCTGTTGTGATCTCAATGTTTTCAAAGTCAGAAGTGCTAGACATCAAAGTCCTTTGCTAGCACACCTTAGATGTGCATGGTGCTCGAAGGGTTACACATCACTGTATAAACACCTGTACACTTGGAGCTGTGCAACTTTCCAGGGGAACTTGAGGCTTAGAAAGACTAACTGGCCCACAGTCACATAGATGGCGGTGTCCAAACTAGAATCCAGGTTTTTGATATGGGTTCCAGTTTTTCATGTGATACTGCTTCTGTGTGATTTTTGTTTAAATTACACTTCAGCCTTGGAAAGCTAAGATGGGCAGAAATGATATTCCTTTTTATTGAGCTGGAAAATGGAATCACACACTTATGCAGAAAAATTGGCACCAAGAGACAGGTCTCCTCAACTGCCAGGATCTGTGTTTTAGATTAAAACCAACCTGTAGATGGGGCACTCCAAGTTGCCACAGGACGATGTAGGTGGGGGAATAGTAACCAGGAAAACCAGAAGCTGCCTCAGAAACTAGAGCACCTTCTAGTTTTCAAACAGAAAAGCACAAGTTCCTGTGGCTCTGTTAAAGGTGAAGGGGCTGCAGGGATGGAGAGGAATAGGGTGTTGTTGTTTAGTGGGTTCACTGAAGAATTTGTTTGCAATGATGTAAACGTTCTGGATATGGATAGTGGTGATGGTGGTACAACATTGTGAAGAGACTTAATGTCCTTGAATTGCACACTTAAACATGGTTGAAATGGTAAATTTTTGTTATGCATATTTTACAACAACAACAACAACAAAATAAATGAAGAGATTAATTAAATGTTTCCAAGGTTCCGTTGATTCTGAAAGTGTGATTCTTACTCCAGTGGAAAATTTCCTCCAAAATCAGCTTCACCTTCCCAAGTGCTTTCTCTCTCTCATCTTTCACAGCCCTCTCTTAGAAGATCCCAACACTGTTTTTAACTCCCTAATATAAATATCTGGTGGCTGGTATATAACCGACGGTAATGTCTGCACCTTGTGTTGTGGATGAGACCAACAGCACGTTGAATGGCTGGGGTGGAGGCGAAGTCTTTTTGGAAGGATAACCTCTTACTCTGACGAACTGACTTTCTCTGCTACAAGAGGTATTGGGTTTTGTTTTTCTTTAGTTAAAATACATGTAATTACTTGAGCGTGGTATAAAAATGGGCTGAGAATCCGTATCCTTGAAGGCCTAAGTCACGGAGGCTAGTTCAAGTCTTTCAATCCCATCCTGTGATGCAGGCAGGTGGCAATGCTGGGGCTCGGGGGCAGGTGCAAAAACACAAGCAAGCATTGACACAGTCCTCAGATAGCTTTTCAGAGGTGGAAACCTGTCTCACCTGGGTCCTAAAAAAATCTAGTATAGCCCAGAAGCTGACCCTGAACACGTGGGCCTGGCTCCAGCCTGGGGTGTCAGTGCAGACACCGGGCCACAGGCAAGACTCAGAAGCTGATGGGCGGGCACGTTGTTCTCAGCCCTGCAAAAGGCACTCGGAAGTCTAACCTGTACTGGAAAAAAATAAATTACTATTAATCTGTTCCTAAGGCACCCTTGTGTTTGGTTTTCAGCTTGGTTTGACTCTTCTTCCATGTAGAAACATCTCTTTCATGTATGATGCCCCCCTTTCACCCCTACTCCAAAGTTCCATCAGTGCAAGGTAAAAAAGTAAGCCCAATTATGGATGATACTTGTCATCTTTAGAACTTTTCTCCATGAGGTACAGTCACAGATCGTCAGGAGACTTGGCTGTGAGGGGATGGCACAGACCTAGAGCCAATCTTGCAATGGCGCTGGTGTGGCATGTACTGCTGGGAGTGGGGGATTGTACTTGAAAACATTCAGAAGCCGGGGAAGGAAAAGGATGTAAACATTAGAGCGGAATTACTTCCCTTTACATAATTGGGCATTCTTGGAAAGTTTTGTAAATCTGATTCCTAGGATTTAAGGTGCTTTATTTTCCTCTTAATTAGCTTTCAAGGATGTGCCTATATATCTCTCCAAAACACCATGGTGGGACAAATGCCAGTCTGAAGGTAGCAAGCAGCCAGTGTGTAAGTAAAGATGCCAGGAGACTTCCCTTTAAGGAACTGTTCAGTCCACCCACCGAGAAAAAGTAAAGAATGTTTTGGTGACATCATTCCCATGCAGGCAGGAGATAACAGCCTATGCACAGCTAGGACTGGGATCAACAGGCTGGCCTCAGGTTAAGGAGAGTCAGTCAGTGGGGCAGGATTTAATATCCAGAGATCTAGCACAGGGTGAACACACAGGGTGCATGGTCCCATTAGTTCAGCTGGGGTTCCAGGAATGGAGGTGCTCTCAGCACAGGGTTCAGCTCACTAAGAGTACTGGACACACTCCCAGAGAGACAATGCCAGTTGCAGCATCAAGTTCAGAAGACAAGGGTGAGGTTGGGGGCCAGGCTGGTTCTGGAAATGTTGCTCCAAATGATCACTTTGGTAGTAAGAGGCCTTCAAGAGGGGGCCCGCCCACCTGTATTTCAATTTGGATCTTTAAGGTAACCTCTCTCTTCAGTATGCACTCCTGGCCACATTCTTCTTTTGCAGTGTACACTGCAGTTAGATTCTACTTACATATGCCGTGAGAAAATTCTCAACTCATATTGAACAGGTTAATTTTCTGTATCTTATTTATTTGTGTCTGAAAATACCAAACTACCAGTGCCAAGGTGCCTGCTTTCCCTCTGGACTTGCTCATGTGCTCAAAATTAATTTGAAGCTGGCAACACATTTGCAGAATCACTGAAGTTTAGGCCAGGTGCAGTAGCTCCCAGCACTTTGGAAGGCCAAGGCAGGCGGAGTTCAAGACAAGCCTGGGCAACATAGTGAAACCTTGTCTTTACCCAAAATGCAAAAATTAGTCGGGTGTGGTAGTGTGCACCTGTGGTCCCAGCTACTCGGGAGGCTGAGGCAGGAGGATCCCTTGAGCCAGGGAAGCAGAGGTTGCAGTGAGCTGAGGTCCTACCATTGCACTCCAGCCTGGGTGACAGAGACTCCACATTAAAGAAAAACCCAAAAGAGAATCACTGAAGTTTAGAAGGACGTATATGGAATACATAAGGGCTGCATACACATGTACTGGGGATATTTGCAGCTTCCAACAACATGCCTCCTTGAGGTTCCAGCTACTTGAAAGTTTGTGCCTAAAGGAAAATCTGTGTCTCAACTGCTGTATTTGAAAACTTTTTGGACATGCATCAACACAATTTTTGGTTTTCCTCTATTAAGCATGAATACTCTAATGTCTCTGTTCATGCACTCGTTAGCACCTCCTGAGGACCCATCCCACACACACCATGCAAAGGACTAAAAACCTTAGACAAATAAGAACCTTTAAAACGTGTTCAATTAGCAAAGCAGAGTTAAGATGTGCACGTGCACACACATGCTTTTAATCTAAGTGTAGAATAGAGCATTCAATGACACCAGTTATTTTTCTCAATGTGCGCTGCTCCCCTGGTCCCACATCCCTCTGTGCCCATTTCTTCCTACACAGTGAGAACACCACTCTTCTCCCCCAGTCCACGAGAACTGGACAAGGGCCTAAATTGTTTCCTGGAACACGGATACCTGGCTTTTCCCCTGCCTCTGTCTGGCCTTCCTCTACTTGCAGCTGACATCTATAATACATGCTGGCAACACTTAGGTCTGGGGATACAGGTGCCACCCGACATCTACAAGCTGACAGGTGTGAGCTCCAGGCAAGCAGGTGCCTATCCTATGAAATGCAAGGAAAACAGAGCCTGACACTTCCCCTGGCTTCCTTGTTCTCCGAGATACATTTAGGCTACAAATGCCATATCCACTTTCTCCCATAGCAGAGTATATATTGAGCCACACCTACCAGATTTATCTCTGTGACAATACTCACATTCACAGGGTTCTATTCTATCCTGGGAGAACTCCCACTGTCAACTGTTTGCCTTGGGCCTGATTCAACTCAGTTGGCTCCTTCTGCAGCTGACTTACCAGTTTTTAGGTCTCATGGTCTCTCTTGGGTTTTGTGGTGTCTGAAATAACATGGTGCTGGACTTCTTTGGGATTAGGTCAAATTAGAATAAGAATAAAAGTCTATTTAATTAAGTGAAACGTTTGGGATTATACAAAGAAAAAGTTTTTCTAAGAAATGTTGTCCATTTTGTACTTAAATCTCTAAACTTGTACCCATGATTGGGAATGGAGGCATAGATTTGGAGAAAAACATCACAATTTACTCTGAATGATGAAGTGGCAAGGAAAGTCAGCTCCATGTTTGCCCCCATCGTCTAGGGTTTGTAAATTTATCATGGTTGTCACTCAGTGGCAAACCACGTAAGAGCCATGTTTCTGTAACCCAACAGACTAGGAGTTGGGAGCAGAATGGATATTCTTGTTGATACAGACGTTGGTTCCACTCCCACATCCCTGTAAACCTAGAGCGTGAGAAAAGTCCCCTGGGCAGGGTTTCCATCTCACCGTCTCTGGAGAGGCCTCTGCCATGGCTCCAGTAGACGGGCCCTCCCCAGGGCTTCTTTCCCTTCACACGGTGGGCACAGCCACCGCTCATGGGCCCAGCACTGGGCCGAAGGGTGCTCTGGAGTTGCTACAATCACACCTCATTTGCTATAAATCAGCTCTACATAGCAACCAGGTGCCATAATTCACCGATTATTTTGCTGGAACATTAACGGTGGAATAGAACCCAGTAGAAGAGCAAGATGAAGAGAATAAAGGGGGAAAGAAGAAGAAGAAGAAGGTGAAAACAAAAGAGGGTGAAACTAAACACGAAATGAGTCCTTGTCACTTAGCTGGGACTCACACACTCTTGATAGTGCTGTTTTCTATGAAAAAATGTGTTTTAAGTTTCAAATAATGAAACTGGATATTTTCTACATAAAGCCAAACCTGCCAAAGGGGAAAATATTTAGCAAGCATTCAAGAGAACAAGTTTTTGTTTTTTAAAAACAGCTAGGTAGAGTTTTCTACCAACATTGAGGTGAATTACGTTTTTGTTTGTTTCTTTTTTAGCTGGGATGGGATACCCAGAGACCCTCCGCCCTCCAACATCACAATTTATCATTGAATGGCTGGTCATTTTAGCAAGGTCACTGTTATAGACATATCAAAAAAGGCAATCACTGTAGGAAATAGGACAACAATAGCTGCTTCTACCTCCATGCTAGTATTAGGGTCAAGATCATCACACTCTGATTCCTCGGAACTGTTCGTCTCCTTGATTGGCAGCATGAGGAAGGGGGAAGAAAGAGAACACAGTTAGAACACAAGTAGCTTTTGCTAGAGAGAGAGGAGAACTTCAGAGAAGCATGGGCAATGGGATATTGGGCAGAGAATAAACCAGATGTTTTTAAAGTGGGGGTAAGAATCACCAGGGGCAGCAGCATGCTCTTTTCAGGGAGAGGGGGCTGGGGTTATGTACAACTGCTTATCTCATGGGAAACAGCAATGGAAGCACAGTGAAGCATGAGTGCTGCCATATTTAAACTGTTGTCTTCTGTGAGGCTGGACTTCCCAGATGAGAGTGAAGGAAAGCATACAATTTCTTTTCCCCAAGAAGGATGTTAGATTGCGTTTTAGTTGTTCTTACTTTGCTAAGGAAGGGAAACAAAGTAGATGATCAGGCAGATGATCACACATTATAGCACAATTAGTGCTATAATAATCAGTGTCTAATTTCCATTGTCCAGAGGCAGATCGTTCCAGAGGATCCAATTTAAAGAAAGCAGATGAAATTGTTTCAAGATGGGGGTAAATAAGAGTCTGCCAAGCTTAGAATTCATGAGTTCAAAGTAGTAGATGGATTATTATAAAGAAATAATTTGAGCCTCACCAGTGTGGCCCCTACTGTGTCCATGTATAGGGAAAGGAAAGTAAAATGGCCTGAAATTGACGTTGTCTGAACTCTGGGGAAAAGAAATGAAACTTTACTAAGGACATAGTGGCCCTTAAATTCCAACCTCAGCCTTCACAGGGTTGGGGGTTTGGAAGGCATCTCTAATCACTTTAACCTGTGTGTATTCTCAAACCTAGGGTACCCAAATGGTAGCTTTGAGAAATTTAATATGAATCAAGCATCTCACATTTTTGAGAATGCTGCAGATAATTTTGCTGTAAAACATCTGCACAGTATAAAGAGAAAGGTATAAAAGAAAAAAAAAAGGTACTTACTTGAATCGAAGTTGCCAGGAGAAATAAAAGATAAAAAATAAATTGATCTTGCATGCAAAATCCTGCTAAACTACTCCCCCTCTGGTCCCCATACTGGGAAACAAAATGTCCCATCCACCCAAATTGCCTTGTGAGAATGCTGCAGGGTGGGATTAGATGACAAGTGGGGACGCAGCTCCGGAATACCTTACTCACTTTAACAGAGACTTTGTTGCCCAGAATATCCTTGGGTTTACGAGGCCCTGTGGTTTCATTTTTACCCGTGTTCTCCACTTCCGCCCGCTTTCTCATGCGTAGAGTATGCCATGAACATGACTTCCTGTTGTACCAAAAAATGCACCAATCAAAATGGCAGGTCAGGGACAGTGAGGTGGTAGGTGGGCTCACCACCCTTGGGTGAGTCAGCAGGTGAGGTGTTCCATCAAGCCCAGGCTTCAGAGGCCTCAAACCTGCACACCAGCTCCCATGGTGGCTGGCAGCTGACCTTGCCTCCAACTGGAAGTGAGCGAGGATGAACTCTGACCTCTCCTGGTAGATGTGCAAGGTTGACTGCAGCATTTGAAAAAAATATGAATGCTAGGTTACTAAACTCTAACAAGGGAGTTTGTATACCATACCCATGATGCCTCACAGGACTGAGGAATTCCTCTTGTGGAGGGCATGGTGGATGGGTGAGGAAATGGGGTGAGGAGTAGAACAGGAAAGACAAGGGAAGTGTATTCTAGAATGCATATGCTACTGCCACTTTCCCAGGACCAGACACAAAGACCCAAAAGGATGATACTGAGAGTTCCACCTCATGATTTGTATTTAGGCAGGGCCACTCCCAAACAATGTGGATCAGACAGGATTTTCTAAGGCATTTGCTTAATAAACAGTTGAGCACCACTCATTTATCTGGATATTTTAGGGCAAATAATTTTTCAGTCTATATTCTCCGTATTACTCAGTTTTTGTGAGTACATGGGTCTGTCAGCCTCTAGAGGTCCTAGAGCTTCCCTGTTAGGACAAGACCTAATGTGTACTCCCAGGGAGGTGAGAGCAGCAATGGCTTTTCAATAGGCCTTTCATCCTAACATTTTTCTTCCCATAAAGGGTCCTGGGAGCTACTTCTTCACAGACCTATGAAGACAAGCTCAGAGCTGAGCCCTTACACTCCGTAAATATCAGATCTCAAAGACAGAGGTACCAAAAGCCAAGTCACAAACAGTGTCAGCGACCCTAAGCAGGCATCATCAGTTTCAGGTGAGGTCACAAAGCTTGAATGGAGTTCTAATCATTGTCTGGAATAAGTGGTGACTTCCCTTCGTTATCTCCTTGTCAAAGGTGGGCCTATGCAGACAGGGCTGCATGAGATGAGCCTCCATTATGGGAGAGAGGCAGAGGAGATTTGGGAAGAAGGAAGCTCCTGCAAAATACAGAGCATCTCCACAACACTCCACATACATCAGGATTTTAAGGGTATTTTGAGGAAGGTGTTCCAAAAATGTTTATCCCCTAATACAAAGGTTCAACCTTCTGAGCCGGAAAAAACAGTCACAGTAATATTTTTCAACCTTTTGGGAAAGTGGACGCCTTCAAAAGCCCAGATCTTCTCTTGAACCTCCTAACTAGCAGGCTCTCTACCGTCCCCCGAGTACAGCACCTTGCTTCAACCACTGTACCTGAGTGAGAACCAGCCATAGAAGCTAATCTTAGATGGCATCAGCCTGTTAACTTCAGACTTTGATAGCTTTACTCCCAAATCCATGTCCCTGGCTCCTTCTGAGAACAACTCGAGTCAGGGAGATCCCTGCTGAAAGGACTCCCAGGACAGGCAGCCCTGTGTATGTGTGTGTCCATGTGGGAGTGTGTTTCTACATTTATTAAACTCTCTGGGTCATTTAATATGCTTGGTGAAAAACCAGAAATATTAACAATAACATTTCATGTTCAGAAGAAAGATTCAAAGTAGCATAAGTGGCAGGGCAGGCTTGGTTTCATATTCTTCTTCTGAGAACTCGTCATCATGGTTTGGGGAGCTTTCATCTCTTGGTTGCAAGCCCGGGGACTGATGTGGACACAAGGTTTCAGTGACGTTTATCCTGTAGGCATCACAACCAACTCTGACCCCTGTGGTTATGGCAGGCCTTGGGGAGGGTGTGCTGAGTGTCCTCCGCTGGTAAACACTGACAGTTTTTTCAGCCCATTGCTCCCCTCCACACACAGCCCCAATCTTTGTGCAAGAGCTGTTGACAAGAAACCAAAATGACCCATTTGTATTTCAGTCTGCTCTCTTTTGCCCGGCCTGACATCCTTTTATCTTCTCTCCCATGGAAGGTATAAATAAGTGGCCAACAGAACCAAAGGTAGGGAGGAAGACGTGTTTAGTGCGTGGATATTTAGACGGTACATCATTAAGTATTAGCTCTGCAAGTCCCTGGTTAATAAAAACTTCAGTGCTTTGAGGGCCTTTATCCCATGGCTTCCTAAAAGGCACCCAAAACATGTGTACTTAGGATAAAATGCATGGAGTCTATTGTGCCTCAGGGGCCACTATGAATCTTTGGTTGGGCCTGAAGTTACCTAGTGAGGCCCGGGGGATGTCAGTAGCTGCTATCTCCTGACCTAGAAAGAGGCCCAACGCAGTGCAGTTCTGCTGGTGTCACTGCTCAGACAGCTTGTGGGAGCCCCCTGCACCCCTGCCATGGATGACCACGCAGCATGGAAAGCAGAAGAGAATGCCAGCCAAACACTGCCTTCTACTCTGGTCATTAATGGATGTCAGCACCTCAGGGCTGCCCAGTTGCTGGGAACCAGTTGGAGAGCATCGAATCTGTACCTTCCCTCATCTCAGAGATTAGGGAAAACCAACAGGGGCTGTTTAGGAGGAAAGAGCAGGGTCAGAGCTTTAGCGACAAAGGCACTTGTGTAGAAACAAAATGCCAACACATTCACCCAAGTCCTAAAATATAGAAAAGGGGGGAAAAAAAAAAAGAAGAAGAGGAAAAGAAGAACCATTTGCACATTTGAAAGTCCAAGATTACTGAAATGGGGGAAAAAGGGTCAACTAGTCTTTAACTTCGTTAAAACATGCTCATAGTGAAAATTTATTTTACATATTTAAAATAGTACATTTAAACTGATTAGTTACATTACAGGTACAACGATGAGCATCGTGACACCATTATATTGCACAACCTGATTTCATTCATATGGGTTTCTTTAAATAGTGCAAAATACTTTATACAGGAATGTGTTCGGAAGGGTCTTTGCAACCGAAATAAGGAAAAGAAATATCTTACAAATTACTATGAACACGTATTCAAGTGACGGGGTGGGGGGAATTTTTAAAAAGTTACAATCTGTACAGAAGAATTGCCACAGACAACCAAAAAGTTCCCTCCCTCCTGGGAGGAGCAGCGGGCCTCTGACCTTTACAGGTCTGGCATTTGTGCCAAGGTAATATTTTGGTGTCAATCAAAAAATATATATATATATCAGTTACTTAATACAATATAAATAGAAGTCCAGTCCAGTGAGTCCTGTGGTGGGTCAAATGCGGCAACAGAAGGCACACCTTTTGTCACCTAGGGTTTCAGTAGGGTTCTTTTCTGAATGAGTTGGGGGAAAAAGAGGGAAAAAAATGAACAGAAAATTATAAAACAAAAGGAAATAAAAATCACTGCCACCACCAACAAAAAAACTGGACCACTCCAGCCTGGATGCCCCATGCTGCGTATGGTTGCAGCACTCAAACACTGGTTCAGTGGCACTGTTGAGAACAAGCAGCAGTAATTCCCTACCGTGTGTTTGTATTTTTGTGTTCTTTTGTTTGTTTCTGAATATTTTTAATCCTCATACTCCTCTCCCGGGGAAGCCAACGAGGCACTTACTTGATGCTCCCGTCACTACTTTCTGCTGCTGTGGCTTTGGTGAGGGGCGCCAGGATGCTGCCTGGGACCCAGCCCTCGGCGGCAGGGGAATGGTCGCTGGCAGGCTGGTACACCAGACACATGTTCTGCTGGTTGACGGCGAGGACCTGGACCACCTCACCTTGGCTCACACAGATTTCATTCTCCTTCAGTGCATAGTAATCTTTGATCACGGCCATGGACGAGGTCCCATTGCAGCCTCCCAGGTCGTTCTGCTGGGAGACAAGGGTGAAGGACACAAACGCAAGGATGCTGGTTCACACGGGCTTGCTTTGCACCCTACCTGGCGGTTCAAGGCCAAATCTCCCGCCAGCAGGGTAAGCAGCAGGCAGCATTCTCTCTTGAGTAATGACATAATATTAAACATGCTCTGAAAGTGTATTTTTTAGTAGCAGTGTTTCAACAATATTATCATCCAGGGTGAATATGCTCCAGCACAGAAAGAGGTATAAACACACCGTCGACTGGAAGCCCCTTCCTAGCATACAACCTTCCAGCCAGCATTCTCTGACAAGTGAAAGGAAGAACCTGGCACTGGCATAGGGATATGTAAGCACTGGGCAGAGTGAGGTCAGGACAAGGGTCATGTCAGGGGTTACAATCCTTCAATGGAAAGAACATGGATTGTTTGATATTAAATTTTTTTCTTTTTGAAAATGTGTTGGCTTTACTGTATATTCTGACCCTCTTTGAGACAGGACTAAGAATGATATCTCTGCCCAATTCAAAGGCAAGGTTAGGACCTACCTGCACCCAACTTCCTGCAGGCACCAGGTATCTTCCCCTACGCATTAATACAAGAGATGCTGCCTAGGATCTTTTCATGTGAGTCTGTGTCAGGGCAGCTGCTTCTAGGCAGACTTGTAAATCCCAAGGAGTCCTGGATGCCTCATAGAGCATGGTAAGAGCTGGAAATTCTTCAGTATATACATACACACTCTGTATGTATATATACACATACACATTCTGTATGTATATATATACATACATATTCTTACATATAGTATATACATATATATCCTGCATACATATGCATACAAATTCTTCAGTATATACCTTTTTTTTTTTTTGAGACAAGGTCTTGCTATGTCACTGCTGAAGTGTAATGGCAGAGTCATAGCTCACTGTAGCCTCGACCTACCAGGCTCAAGTGATTCTCCTGCCTCAGTAGCTGGGACAACAGATGTGTGCTACCATGCCTGGCTAATTTTTTAAAAAGAGTTTTATTAGAGACAAGTTCTCACCATGTTACCCAGGCTGGTCTTGAACTCTTGAGCTCAAGCCATCCTCCTGCCTTGGCCTCCCAAAGTGCTGGGATTACAGGCGTGAGCCACCATATCTGGCCTGATATGTTTGACAAAATGCCAAAGGGATTTCAACTTACTCACAAAGGCAGCATTGTTTTGTAAGGTGGAAAATCATTTCCAGGTGATGTGATGAAACAAGTTGGTATAGTTACTCTAATACAGGATTGAACTTGGACGTTAATAATTCTTTAATATAACCAATATAAACTAGTAATTTTGGAGAGAAATAAAACTATGAAATTAGAACATGTAGATAAAAAATGTGTTTCTATTCATAGAGTCACTGAAGCCTAATGAGATTAGAAGAAGAAACTGAGAAACTGAGGCCTAATGAGATTAACTAACTTGCTAAGGTTCTAAAACAAGTGAGGCAGAATTCGGAATAGAAGCCAGGTTTTCCTGATTCCTAATCTAGCATTTTTCCCATTTCTCTCCTGTTCTACCTACCTTGTAGGGGCAGAATAGCTGTGTACGCTAGGCGTATGGTTGAGTCTTTGACTCTCCTTATGGTGATGTTTGAATTGTAGATTATCTACGAAAAACATTTAATCTAAGCAGGACTTCTGCCATTCACACACTGATGATTGACTTCCCTTCCACATCAGCCAATGGATGAAGAGCTGTGAACTTCTTTCAGTAGGTGCTCAACGTAGATCATCATTAGAAAAGGTGATCTCTTTTTAAGATGTCAAGCACCACAACTGTGACTTTTAGATGAAGATGATCCACACCACAACTATTCTATTTAGCAAAAGTCATCCATTTTTATGATTGCCAGAGGGAACTGGTATAACTCACCCAATTTACAGGGAAAGAAAAACATAATTGAGACTAGAATGTACTTAGTGGGCTGTTCCTGCTAAAATAATCAGCAAGCATTAAAAGATGCTACTTCCTGGCTAGGTGCGGTGGCTCAGGTCTGTAGTCCCAGCACTTTGGGAGGCTGAGGTGGGAATATCACTTGAGGCCAGGAATTTGTGATCAGCCTGGCCAACATGGTAAAACCCATCTCTACTCAAAAATACAAAAATTAGCCAGGCGTGGTGGGGTGCCTGTAGTCCCAGCTACTTGGGAGGCTGAGGCAGGAGAACCTGGAAGGCAGAGGTTGCAGTGAGCTGAGATCGCACCACTGCACTCCAGCCTGGGTGACAGACTGAGACTCTGTCTCTTCCTAAAGTAACTCCTGGGGCTGTGCCCTCATAGTGGCAAGGATGGGAGTAATGAGTTGTCACTCACCTTGCTGGCTTCAAACTTGTCCCCAGGCTGGTGGTATTCAAACCCTGGACTGCCATTGGAGGTAGGTATCTTCAGGGGTGGCAGAGGTGGGTTATAGCTGGAGCCCTTTGGGGGCTTCTCTGAGCCCACAGGAGCAGAGGAGTAGGGCCTGGGGCTGGCTTGGGGAAGCCTGGTAGGTTGAGACCTCATCACGGCTGTGCTCCTTTCTTTCCGCTGATACTCAATGGGCGACTGCAGTGCTGTGGGATAAGAGCATGTGGTTACTCTAAGCTTTGGGAATCCCACAAGGATTTGGAGGCCACTTAGGTCCAAGGCTTTGTGTTAGGTGTCGTGTGGATAAGTGAAAAAAACACTACCCTTGTTTTTAAGGCAATGTGAGAACTAAGACATCTACCTAAATAATAAAAATTTTTTAAAAATGGTGCCATATGTGAGGCACTAAGTGTAGTACAAAGAGAAGGCTCTGTAATATGTGCATGGTGGTGGTGGTAACAAAAAACCTTTGGAAGAGAGCTGTGGCCGGACTCTGGCGCTTGGGCTGCAGGAAGGAAGCAAGTGTGATGTGTTGGTGAGGGGAACAGGAAGCAGTCGGAGTGCCTAGGGCCTTGGGTCTCCCTGGAGGAAGGGGAAACAAGAAGGGTCTGGGAAGTGGGAAGTGCCATGGTGTGAAAAGTCTAGAAAGTGAGGCCAGTGAGTCTCACTGAATTTCATGACCGAATTCTGAAGGTCATGAAAAGTAATTGGATTGAATGAACTTTAAAGTTTTAAATTCAGATTCTATCATCAGAGCCACATTTGAGGAACACTGAGGTTGTAGTGGTTAGGAGGAGGGACTGGAGAGGATGAGACAGAAGGCTTCTTGTCGAATTCAGAATCTGTGGAATGGTAACAGCCAGAGGCAGAAGGGCTAGGACAGTGGGACCAGGGGGATGTGGAATGGACGAGGGCATGCTGAGGTTGGGAGAGATGAGACTGTGACAGCCTAGGTAGGAAAAGCAATGCAAGGATCGAGGATGGCTCAGGTTTGGAGACTCAGAGGATGGTAGTCAGTGGAACTCGGAAGACAAGAGAGCAAGCTGACATGAAGCGGAAGACTGGAGCTTTGTTTTATTGAGTTTAAGGTAACAAGGTTGCAAGGTCTGAGAACTAAAGAGGTAGAGCCAGGCAAATGGCATACAGGTCCAATACTTTAAGAATGACTTCAAAGGTTGGCCCAATTATGTCATTTTTATCAGTTTGCACTGTAAAAACTATTTAAGTGGGTTAACAGTTGGGGCTCAGAGAACTTCTCAATTATGAGAATATTTCTACTGTGATAGGTACATATCTCAATAGGACTCAACATAGGGTCACACTTCCTTTCTATCTGAGGTCTCAGAAGGAAAGGTTGGCTCTGAGATGCCTGCATACACCTCTGTAAGTAGAAGCCTGGCTCTGGTCCATCATCACATCCTTGTCTCTTGCATGTGTTAAAGTAATAACAGGCCTGCCAGAGCACAGCCTCTCTCACTGGGGAGCATTTTGTGGGCATTAAGTATTTAGGAGATGATAACCTAATTTAGTAATATAGTTGGCCCACTGTATCTGTGGGCTCCACAACCATGGATTCAACCAACTCTGGATTGAAAATTTATGGGACAGGCCAGGGACAGTGGCTCATGCCTACAAACCCAGCACTTTGGAAGGCCAAAGTGGGTGGATCACTCGAGGACAGGAGTTCAAGACCAGCCATGGCCAACATGGCAAAACCTCATCCCTACTAAAAATACAAAAATTAGCCAGGCATGGTGGCATACACCTGTAATCCTAGCTTCTTGGGAGGCTGAGGCACGAGAATCTTTTGAACCTGGGAAGTGGAGGTTTGCAGTGAACTGAGATCATGCCACTGCACTCTAGCCTTGGTGACAGAGTGAGACTTTGTCTAAAAAAAAATTTTTTTAAATAAAATATTTGGGAGAAGAAAGGATGGTTGCAGTCTGTCAGTCCATAAACTGTTATCAGTATAACAACTATTTACATAGCATTAACATAATATTAGGTATTATAAACAATCTAGAGATGATTTAAATGATACAGGATGATGTACATAGATCATCATATGCAAACACTATGCCATTTTACATGAGGGACTTGAGCATCCACAGACTCTGGTATCCTCGGGAGGCCTTGGAACCAATTCCCTGTGGATACTAAGGGATGACTGTATCTCCATGATTCACTGTAATTAGGAGAAAGGTCTCTTGGAACTATGTAAAGGTCTGAATCACTGACTATGCCTAAAGAAATACAGTTCCAAGTTCTAAGTACAAAGCAGAGTTATAAAGTAGGTCTTATCAAACTGATTCCATGGATCAATTCCCATCACATGGAATTGTGATATTACCTGGTTATTTAAAATGATTGTGCTAAAACATTTGAAAAAAGAATGCCTTCTTAAATAAGCTAAATAGCCTGTATTCTTTCACCAGCCTCAATTTGCATAGCTCAGTCTCAGAATCAAGAAAACTGTGCACCCCTATAGGGTTTGTTTTTTGGCTAATCTACACAGTGTCTTATGTCTGATCCTGTTTTTTTCTTCACTTTGGTTGCCAGGGATATCATAGTTAAATAAATGAGTGCCCTAACACTAGCACGTATACTGCAGTTTTGTGGTTCAAAACCTTAATTTGAAGTCCTATAGCTCTAGATTCAATTCCTGTTTCTATCACTTACTGTTTCTGTGACCTTGGACAAGTTCTGAGTCTCCTTTTCCTCATCTGAAAAAAGTAGGATGACAGTACTTATCTCTACATGCTGACATGAGGATTAAATGTGAAAAAACATGTCAAATGCTTAGCGTAGTGCCTGGCACAGAGCGAGGATTCAATACATGGGAGCCATTACTGTTATGTCAATAACTTCTTGTTTCAACTATTTTATTTTTTTACTTCATTTTTTATTTTTTGTACTTTATTTTTCTTTTGTCCCAAATTGACAAATTTTAAATTTCCTCATTTCAGCTTAGAATGAATCAGAAACTCCTAACAAATTCAATTTAAATGGGGTGTACTTTATATATGCACACATTTTTGTGTAAAATTATTTTATCAACAAAAGTGTTCATTCAAAGTTGTATATTCAGAAATCATAAGCCATATACAACTTTCATTACCATCTCTCAGGTCTGGGCTGATGTTTAAGTTTAGATGTTTTAGAGTAAAAAGAATCCTAGAGATCACTTAGTCTAGTTGTTTTTTACCAAATTTTTTTGCAGGTAAGGGCCATGGGCCTGGTCCCAAAATACTTCCTGTAAGTACAAAATTGATTTGAAGTCTCATGTTCTATCTTAAAAAGTCATGGCATCTTGCTACATGATCTCCTTCTATTTATCTTTAAAACACTGTGCTAAATCCCTTGTCATATAGTGAAACTGATACTGTAGGGAGGATGTCATGTTTCCTGCTTCCAGGAAGACTGGCCCATCACAGTGCATGCCAGCACGGGCAGAGTAGTTCCTGAACTCTCTTTTTAATAAAACCAGCCACAAGGGCCAGAAAAATGTCATGACTGGCCCAAGGTCCTCAACTCATATGTCACCTTTTATATTTCTCTTCAGCATTCAGTTCCACTCTAGACACCCAGAAAATGCTGTATTTGGATCATTTGAAGGAGTCTAGATCCTAGTACTGGCATGAAAAGGTGACACACCCGAGGGTGGGCCTGTATATATGTATGTGTGTGTACCTATGTGTGCACTCATGTGAGCACATACGGCCATGTAGTACAGATCTCAGGACAGGGAGGAAGAGGTGATATACCCAAAGCTGGTATTGTATCTGTGTGTCTATATAGGCATATGTGCCTGCTGAGTCTCCAGGTTTACTTCATTACTAATTACATTCTGCATTCAACTTCAAACTCTATTTCTGCTTGGTTAGACTTCTGAGCTAACCAAGTCAGCAGAGATCAGCCACTAGTTTAAAACCGCACACCCCTTTCCCATGCCAAGCTCAGTGTGAAGTAAACCCCAGCAGGGGAAAAAAAATAAAGAAACAAAGTAGCAACTCCATTTCACTCCAATTCACACCACCCATGAGGGAACTCCTGCAAGGGCCACAGAGAGCTACACCCTCTGTGTAACCACCAATTTCTTCTAGGAAGTTTCGGGGTACTACAGGAATTTAGAGTTAGCAACCATCTCATTTAAAAGGAGTAAGGTTGACTAGCAACACGGCTTATCTAGGCTTTCACACTGTTGGGAGCAGAGGAGGGATCTGAACTGATTGGCCAAACTTCCATTTATCTTTAGTTAACACTAGAGAAGCTGTGAAAATTGGGAAAACACATGTCATTTCTAGCAGGCCCGTAAGACACAGATGATGTGCCCATCTCAGACTTTTATGCAAATTAGTACCAGGTGGTAGTGGTGGCCACAAGACATACATCCTGTGACCTATAAGAGAAATCTCTTCCGTCAGAAAGATGGAGCTTTTTTTTCATACTCCATGTGTTCTACTTGTATATTCAGATTCAGAAGAATTCTAAAGTGTTTCTGAAAACTACAAAGCTGGAGTTCCTTTCAAATGTGATCTGGGTTCATAACTGACCATGAACCCAGACCCAAGGAAGCTCAGAGATTGTGGAGTCCCCTGAAATGGCCCTGCAAGAAACCAAGCCCAGGACCCACCATTCAAAAAGTCTCGCTGTGTTTCTAAGACTTGATTGATGTCCTGCACCCAGGCTTGCTGGATGTCAGCGTTGGCGGCTTGCAGAATGACCCTCTCGGAAGTCTCTCTGTTCATGAGTGCAAACTTGCAGGGATCATTGTCCACATTCTCCTCCAGGACCAAGTAATTCATCTGGAAGAAAACAAGTTGACCCTTTTTACATTTAAGAGATTAAAAAAAAAAATCAGCAACACATTACTGTTCCTCAAAGTTTCTATTTCAGGACATGCTTCCCAATTTTGCCCTGGATCTAGCAGGCCAGTACTTAGGTTTTTGTCTCTGGATGAGTGACATGATCCCAGGGAAACTACAAGATCATGGTAGAGACTGGCTCAGCTTGTCACTTTGGCTCACAGATAATCACTGCTGTTCAACCTCCATGATTGAAGGTTATTAGGCTGAAAGATTTTCAGTGTTCTGGATATCATCCAGTGCCTCGTCTTAGGGAAGCACAGCCCAAGAACTGGGCTCTTCCTTGCCCCTTCTCATCACCACTGGAATCCTCACCTTGATGCTCCTTTTGAACATGTAGCCGGGGGTGAGGGATCCCTTCCTGAGCAGTTCACTGAAGATGACAATCTGCTCAAAGAGGAACACGCGCCTCTCTTTGGTCCGGGACTGCATGCCCGCATCCAGGTCTATCACATAGAATGTGTCCTGTTGCAGCAGCTTACCTTGAGCAGTCAGGGTGCCCTGAAGGAGAGAGGGGCTAGGGTGAAGTGAATGAAAAACAGGGAGATGGCCACTGCCCTCTGGGTCCATATCTGATCTGGGGATATGGACAACAGATCTGACATCAAAAGTCTCAGGGCTCTAGGAAGAGACTGACTTAGAAGCCACCCACTCATCCAAGGGCAGACCTTGGCCACTTTCCTGTCATATAAGAGCCCTGGAGGGAAGGGGAAAGCAAGCTACTAAAGAAACAGCTCCAGGCAAACGCCACAAGGCAGGAAGTAATGTTATTAGCTGGAAAGTCATAATCCTGGCCCTTCCTGTTTTTTGTTTTTGTTTTTGTTTGTTGTTTTTTGTTTGGTTTTGGTTTTTGGAGAGAGTCTCACTGTTGGCAGGCTGGAGTGCAGTGACACGATCTTGGCTCACTGCAAATTCTGCGTCCTGGGTTCAAGCAATTCTCGTGCCTAAGTCTCTCGAGTAGCTGAGACTATAGGTGCCCACCACCGTGCCCAGATAATTTTTGTATTTTTAGTAGAGACGAGGTTTCACCATGTTGGCCAGGATGGTCTCTATCTCTTGACCTCATGATCTGCCTGCCTCAGCCTCCCAAAGTGCAAGGACTATAGGAGTGAACCACCACACCTGGCCAGCCCTTCTTGTTTTTTATTGAAAGGACAATAGAAAGTAGGTGATGCTTGGAGCTACAAGTGGCCGTTCTGTCCTCAGAGCTCTGAGAGCTGTGCCCACCTGGCTCCTTTGCAGTACAGTCCAAGGACTTGGGGCATTCTCATGGCCATAAACCTTGAACTCACCTGTGAACAAGGGAAGTGATGAAGGCAGGTCCATAAATACTCTGATAAGTCACTCCCCTCTCTTCTTCAATTATTTTAGGATGGGGAAATTCTGAAATCTTAGTTTCTAGTTATAGGCCAACAGGTAGAGTTGGTACTATAGATCCCCATATTTTATAAGCTGGTAAATGCTTTTCTGGGTCCTGTGATTCTTCTAAAAATGGCTCCATGCCAGGTCAGTGGCTTACCCCTGTAATCCTAGCACCTTGGGAGGGCGAGATGGGTGGATCACGAGGTCAAGAGATGGAGACCATCCTGGCCAACATGGTGAAACCCATCTCTACTAAAAATACAAAAATTAGCTGAGTGTGGTGGGATATGCCTATAGTCCCAGCTACTCTGGGGGCTGAGGCACAAGAATCACTTGAACCTGGGAGGCGGAGGTTGTGGTGAGCCAAAATTGCACCACTGCACTCCAGCCTGGGTAAGAGAGTGAGACTTTGTCTCAGGAAAAAAAAAAAATAAATAATAAAAAATTAATAAAATAAATAAAATAAAATAAAATAAAGGATTCCAGCTGCCAGGCCACCTGACACCCAGCTGAGGAGGTAGAACCTATTTGGTTTGCCAGTTTCTAATGAGATTTTCAGAGACATCTTCACAGCTTCAAAGGGAATATGGCCCAAACTGGAAAGTCTTCCCAGAATCTGTCAGAGTGCCTTGCATTTCAATTGCTTTGCAACGAGAAGACCTCGACATCAGAGACGGCAATCAGTGGACCTCTTCTGAAATGCAGGTACTCTTTCTCAGGTGACGACTCTACCCTTTGGTGCAAATGTGGGCCATTCTTTTCACGTGATGTCTTATTCCAAACACTACCCAGCAGAGGGATCATTTTTCTTTTGTGTTCCTGAGAAGCACCTGCCCTCTGCTTGGCTCATGGCTCCTTACTGCCAACGTCAGCAGCCAAACAGGCTTATCTCTACCCTGGTCTAAAGTTAATATTAAGCCAGTGACCAGCTAGCCAGGAAAGCTATTAATATTACACAAGAACCTATCATGGGTTATAGCTCAGTCAGCACCAAAGGGAAAGCCAGAGGTTTGAAAGTGGGGCGGGGGTGGAATTTAAAAGAGGAGGCTCTAACTTCTCTCAAGCCCAAAGCCATGGGCTGAGGGAATAGACACTTGTTCACTGTTCTTCCCAGTGGCTGAAGGAATGCAAAAACCAGGTTCTGGTGGCTTGATGAAAACAGGAGACAACAGTGCTTAACTTAAAAATTGATTCCATGCATGTAGATGCCCTTATACGGACACACACACACGCACATGCACATGTACAATGCAGCTCCTGTGAACTCTAACTTGGGGCAGACAACACAATCAGATGCCACTCCTCCTGCCAGTGGTCACTTCCTCCAGAGACCCAGAGAAGCTCAGCCAGACTCCTGTTCAGAAAACATGGGTCTTCAAGGTTGAAGAACAAAAGGGATCTCTTGGTTTGTTCAGAATAGCCTCAGACCTGATGTAAATACCCATGGAAAAAGGACAAAACTGCACCCAGAATGACTAAGAAAAATGGTTAAGAACTCACTGTGTGTGTGTCGAGTAACCCTGCTTACACTAATGCCTCCAGCCTACTTTACAAGACGAAGAGCCTATGAAATATGCACATTAAAAAAAAATAGTCCACATAGTTCCTGCCACAGCAAAGCATGGAAACCAGACAGGGACATGTGGGATGGGCTGGAAGGGCAAGGAGGAGAAGGAAATTTGGCTCAAGGATGTCATGAATTCAATGCATGAATCCAAACTTAAATATACTATCCCCTAAATTACTCATACAGTGGTATGTGTATGAGTCAATTATATCTCTGTCTTGTATCTATTCCATTCTAGTTTAGCCAGAAAAAAAAAACAAAACCAAGCCATTTATTTCTTAATTATCTCAAATTCTAGGAATCCCTTTGCCCCAAAAAGGAATAATGATAGCTTAGGTTTTGGACTGCTGGGAAAAAAAAGATCCACATCTTTCTCTAAGGGGATCAACAGCTACTATGTATCAATCAATAATTGTGTCAGTTCCAATTTTATCATATTAATCTTAAAAACATATTATGTGTGGTTAATTTATTAGGTTTGGATATGAATTAATAACAGTTATTAGGTTTACATTAGAAAGTCAATTTGCTCTTCAAAGGTTCACTGTTATGGGTTGAATTGTGTTTTCTCTCCTTCCATGTCCCTCATCAATTCCTCTGTTGAAGTCCTAACTCCTAGAGTCCCAGATTATCAGCATGTGACCTTATTGGGAAATGGGGTCTTTACAGAGGCAATCAAGTTAAAGTGAAGCAGTCATGAGAGTGAGCCCTAATAGAATATGATTCACATCCACATTAAAACAAAACAAAAACTTGGCCACAGACGTAACACAGAGGGAAAGGGAATGTGAACACAGGAAATGCCATGTGAACATGAAGACAGCCACCTACAAGCCAAAGAGAAAGGCCTAGGTCAGACCCCTCCCTCATAGCTCTCAGGAGGAACCAACCTGACAATACCTTGATTTCAGACTTCTAGCCTCTAGAAATGTGAGACAATAAATCTCTGTTCTTTAAGCTGCCCAATTTATGGTACTTTGTTATGGCAGCCCTAGCAAACTTGTATATTCACTTAAACTACAATCATTGGGACGCAGCCATTTCCCTGCAGACTTGAGTCCCCTCTTCAAATAATAGAATTTTATACTGTAATGTTTTAGAACTTTAAGTATTCATTTAACTAGTAAGCCAGAACCTCCCTCTAAAAAAATAGGTGTTCCATTCTCCTGCTTAGCTCTACTTCTATCACATAGCCCTCCTGTCACACACAGTCCCTGCATTTATCAATCAAGAAGGAAAAAGAAGAGGTCACTATCAGGTCTAAACACTCATAAAAAACTCTAGGCCTTTCCCAGCCTGGAAAACATGGTGAAAATCTGTCTTCATAAAAAATATTTTAAAATAAGCCAGCTGTGGTGATGTGTGCTAGAGTCCCAGTTTCTCAGGAGGCTGTGATGGGAGGATTGCTTAAGTCCAGGAGGCTGAGGCTGCGGTAAGCCAGGATTGCACCAGTCTGTACTCCGGTCTGGGTGACAGAGTGAGGCCTTGTCTCAAACAAAATAAAAACAAACAAACAAAAAACAAAAAACATCCACTTTGGGTCTTTCCAATCTCCTTGGAATTCTGACCAAATGCTCTGTAACTTCTTATGACGTCCCTATTGCTGGACTTCCTAGAGAGATGTATCTTCCAGGACTGTGCACCAGAGGGCCCCAGGCATGAAGGCATAGCAGTGAGTGAAGGAGCAGAGGCAGGACACAGGGCTTTGGGGGAAGGAAGCCACAACAGCTCGGACTCCTACTGTTCTGGAGAGAGCGGGCTTAGACACATTCTTAAAGACTCACCTCAAAGCCCTGCAGACGTCCTAGATTCATCATGTCATTGCAACGTTTGGGAACAAGGCACATTAACTCCACTGCTTTCTGTGGGAAAGAACAATCGTCACTCAGGAGGGGGAACAGCACTCAGGCAGGAAGCTCTTGGTAATTCAATGCTGGAAAACAGGGACTTCATCTCTTGTGGCTCCTAGGAAGGACGCTGGTTATTTATTCAGCAGGATGCTAGTTCTCGCTGTCCACTCTCAGAGAGTGGGGGGCTTTCTGTTCTAGAGAGGGGATGTTGGTCCTCAGCACAGGGGCTCCATGTCAGTCAATGACCATATGTTGGGGGAATGTTACTCAGCCCTCCTTTCCCTACCTTCCTGTTTTTCTTCGCCAATTCCCTTGCCTTCTCAGATTTTCTTTTTTCTCTCTGTTGCTTCCTGGCTGCCCAGGCAACAGCTTAGTCTGGCTTGTGAAACACTAGAGGTTTTATACTAAAATAATCTATCAGAATGGTCTGTAACCTCCCTGGCTTAAAATAATCCCATAGTGACGCTGTCTCAAAGGACTTCACTTAGAAGTAGTCTACAGAGTTTGGATAGGGAGGTGAAAATGAAATACTTTATATGTTTGACTCAAATAATTCTTGTCTTCATGAATAAAATTGCATACTGGGTCTTTGTGCAACTTACGCCTAATCTCTGAAGGATATTAAAGGGTTACCCCTTCCCACTGTGTGTCACTGGGAGCCAAAAGAACACCAGTTGGGCTAAGGTCTAGTCCAGCCCAGGACAGATTTCTCGAGTTCTAGGAAACGCTGTGTTCATTAACACCTGCCATTCCTTAAGCAGGTATGAAGCTGTTCACAGGGCCTCTTACTGTCTGAGAGGGGTCTGTCTGGATTCACAGTCCTCCTGAGACAATCTTTTCCCCTAGAGAGAGCTATCCAATATGGTTCCTAAGAACAGCAAGCATTACAAGCAGAAAACTCACCTCGATATCGGAACACTCCAAACCAGCCTTCTCACTGTATCTCAGGAAGTCCTAGCAAGCAGGGGAAGCAGGGAAGAATGTGGGAAGGGTTAAAATTAGTAAAATAGCTGGAAAAAAACTTATCATAAAAATACAATAACACCCTGGAGACTTTCCTTCCCAGCAGAGGTGGCAATGCTTTAGAGTAGCTGAGAAATGAAATTATGAGTATGTAAGATGTAATAACACAGAGAGAACACCCAGAATATTCAAAATTTCTTTTTTCTTTTTTAAGACAGAGTCTCACTCTGTTACCCAGGCTGGAGTGCAGTGGCACGATCTCGGCTCACTGTAACCTCCACCTCCCAGATTCAAGTGATTCTCTCGCCTCAGCCTCCTGAGCAGCTAGGATTATAGGGAAATGCCACCACGTCCAGCTAATTTTTGTATTTTCAGTAGAGACGGGGTTTCACCATGTTGGCCAGGCTGGTCTCAAACTCCTGACCTCAGATGATCCACCTGCCTCAGCCTCCCAAAGTGCTGGGATTACAGGCATGTAAATTACAGCCACTGCACCCAGCCCCAAAATTTCAAAGCTATGGGAGAAGGAAGAGTGAGGGGGAGAGGGGATGGAAGGAAAGGGCGATTATGACAAGAAAGGAGAGAAAGAAAATTTAAGTCTCTTTTCTATTTAGCCTCCTAAATCCATGAGATGAATTAAGTTAAGCCATTGTTTAAAATATAATTAGGCCGGGCACAGTGGCTCATGCCTGTAATCTCAACACTCTGAAAGGCCAGAAGTTCAAGACCAGCCTGAGCCATATAGTGAGACCCTGTGTCTACCAAAAAACAAAAAATTAGCCAAGCAAGGTGTTATACAATTGTAGTCCTAGCTAGTCGGGAGGCTGAGAAGGGAGGACTGCTAGAGCCCAGGCGTTTGAGGCTGCAGTGAGCTGTGATTGTGCCACTATACTCCAGCCTGGAGGACAGAGTGAGACCCTGTCTCAAATATATATATATATGACTCTGTCTCAAATATATATAAAATTTTAGGTATTGCTTATCTAAGGTTTTTGAAGCCTTTGCCTTTCCCTTTCTTTCTCCCTTGTATTTCACTCTGATTTTATATTCTTTTTAAAGGTATCAAGTCAACAATTGTGACAAAGTAAGAACGTGAATTGAAAAAAGAAAATCAAGTAACAACCCACCTAAAGGGCAGGAAGAACAGCCATGCAGTTTATCTGGGGGCAAAGCTGACAGATTAACCAGCAGACGGGTAAAAGTTCCCATGTCCCCACTACCCATCCCACCATTCACAGTCCTTTGGGACAGTGTGGCGGAGGCAGAACCCCTAGTTCTACTGCTAACCTGCTCTGAGCCCGAGGGACCCTTCTTCAGCCCTGACCCAGGCTCCCAGCTTCTTACCTTGAGGAGCAACTGGTATTTTGTTATTCTCTGAATGGGCTTGATGAGGAAGTCACTCAGTGTCAGCCTTTGATTTATCTCCTGTTTTACCTCCTGAAACACAAGAAGCAATATTAGAAAAAAAGGAATTGAAGAACTGGGGTGCTCTGAATCAGGGTTCAAAGGCATGGATGACAGGTCTGCATGTTTTCCAATGACGTTGAAGAATCTTTAAGCAATGTGAGACATAAAATTGCCTAGAGGACTGTTCACCTGTTATGAACAACACACATTACACATCACCATTGGCTTCCTGCCTTCTTCCCGTGCTTTTACAGCAAGTACTTCCACACCTTGGTCTTCGCCCCAGTCCTGGGAGACAAGCTGGAAGGACCTTATTCGCACGACTGCTTCAGGGCAAAGGCAGGGAAAAGGGGATTCTCCTAGGACACACGAGCCTATCGAGCCCGGCCCTAAACTTAGATCTCCAAACACTCAGCTGAGCACTCTTTCTAAGGGATGGTGCGGCCCTTCTCTCAGCAAAATATATCCTTACAGGCTAGGCCAAGCAGAGACTAGGAAGGCTCCGCAGTAAGCGGTTCCTGGGGGGAATGGTGGGCGCAATCTGCTCCAGGGTCTCTTAAGAAGAACTGGAGCTTCTCAAACCATCTCTGTGCTCAGGCTTATTCTGCAAATGGGGGACTTCTCAAATCAGAACCAGACTGGGCCACCCCAGCTCCTCTCAAGCGAAGGTGCTCATGAGAATTTAGCTAAGAAGCTACTTTCTCTGTTGAGGCAACTGTGGATGGATGACGTCTGGTATTTCTGAAAGTGGCTGTCTTGGCCTGAGTTTTCCTCCACCCCGGTTCAGCAAAGCCTGCACAGCTTACCTCAAAGTAGGCATCATACTCAGCAACAATGTACTCTGAGCGTGGCTTATTCTGACAATACCACACGTAGATGTGCAGCTTCCGCTCCTGAAAGAGCAGAGAGAGACATGTGGACAGTCAGGCATCCTGTGTCTTTTGTTTAGTCTCAGACTTTAGTCTCAGAGTGCCATGCTGGCCTCCATGTGGACAAAGGACAAAGGCACACCTGGGGACACACCAGGGCAGCTGAATATCAGGGATATAAATGTGGTGGGCAACAGCCACTTTCCAAATTGCCAAGAAGGTAAAAAAAAATACTCAGAGAGGGGTGAGGAGGAAGGTCAGTCAAGAAGAGCAGAAGAGAAGAAATTGAAGAAATTTTATTTATTAATTTTCTGAGGCAGGGTGTCACTCTGTCACCCAGGCTGGAGTGCAGGGTGGGGCCATCATGGCTCACTGCAGCTTCTACCTCCCAGGCTCAAGCAATCCTCCTGCCTCAGCCTCCCAAGTGGCTAGGACTACAGGCATGGGCCACTAGCCTGGTTAATTTTAAATTTTTTGTAGAGACAGGCGTCTCGCTATATTGCCCAGGCCAGTCTCAACACCTGGGTTCAGGCAATCCTCCCACCTTGGCCTCCCAAAGTGTTGGAATTACATGTGTGAGCCACTGTGCCTGGCCAGAATTTTAAAGTGAATGTCAATGAGCCTAGTGAAGGAGTTGGGGAGGAGGTGATGGGAGACACTCACATGCTTTATAAAGAGCTGTGCCAATCTGTCTTGCTCCTGGATACACTTTTCCAGTTCCGCCAGGAAAAAACTGAAAGGAGAAAGGGGGTAAGAGAAGGAAGCCACATTGTTCAGAACTGTGTTATCTCTCAATAATAAGATAAGTGACAGAAGACTCTCCCCCAAGCCCTACCCCTTGAGTCAGATGCAGGAAGAGGACTCGAGTCCTGGGTTCCCAGGACACTGGATCCTCGGGGTAGCATTAATACTTACTCCTTATGCCAGTCATAAATCTGATGAATATTTCCAAACACGATTTTGTCCTTTCCTCGCATATCCTCAGGGACACCCTTTTCTTCTATTCTCTTCATGAAGCCCTGCAGCAGCAAAGGCAATGGTTAGTAACATATTTTCACAGGAAAGTTTTCTGGGCCATGCCACAGCACCCCTGTGAGCCCACACTCTCTGCAGGAGTTTGAGGATAAATGCTTCTATCATTTCTGACTATTCAACCAGGCCTTTTACTCCCACCCCCCTTGCAGAGCAATAGATGAAACTTTTACAAGTTTCTGGATCCCCTTCTTTGTCTCCAGTTCCCTTAAGAAAGAAGAGCACAAAGAAAACAATAATCTCTCCCTCTTCCTTCTCCCAATTCAAGTTAATCTGGTCTGTAAAGGCTCAGAACTAGATATGTCTGGCCTAGAAATAAGTTTTAATGGCCGGGGGTGGTGGCTCATACCTATAATCCCAGCACTTTGGGAAGCCAAGCCAGGCAGATCACCTGAGGTCAGGAGTTCAAGACCAGCCTGACTAAACATGATGAAACCCCATCTCTACTAAAAATACAAAAATTAGCTGGGCATAGTGGTGGGTGCCTGTAATCCCAGCTACTTAAGAATCTCTTGATCCTGGAAGGCGGAGGTTGCAGTGAGTTGAGATCATGCCATTGCACTCCAGCCTGGGTGACAGAGTGTGACTCCATCTCAAAAAAAAAAAAAAGTCTTAATATGTTAATACTTTAGACTCTATAAAATGTGATCACATAAAATTTCATTTCTGCTTTAAAATCAGGTTTTGGCTGGGCATGGTGGCTCACGCCTATAATCTCAGCACTTTGGGAGGCTGAGATGGGTGGATCACCTGAGGTCAGGAGTTCAAGACCAGCCTGGCCATCATGGTGAAACCCCATCTTAATAAAAAAAACATACAAAAAAATAAATAAAATAAAATCAGGTTTTAAGGTTGTACAGGTAGCATTATCCCTATCTGACAGATGAGAAAACTCAGGCACCCAGTGTTAGATGATGACTTGTCTCATAATCGCACCACTGACGTCTCACTTCCCTGCATTTCATTCTCCCAGTCTCCAGATTCCTTCGTCTTCTACTCCTGGGCTGGCCTGCATATGGAAGCTGTTGTAACTCTTTCACCCCACAGCCCCGCAAAAAGATGAGAATAACTTTCCATAAGTTAGAATTCAGGTCTTCTATATGCCTGGTTAATCTGTTTATCTAAGGTTCAGGATAAGCAAATACAAAACCCTAAGTTAACAGATTTCACAGGATGGGGATTCAGGCCAAATGTAAGGAACCAGCGGGCAGTGTAGGCATTAGGAATAGAATTTTTAGACTCCATGTTCTTTCAAGATGATTAACAATAGGGCTCTTAGCCATCTAAATTATCCATTCACTTTCTCAGGCCTTTTTTCATCCAAGTGTCTAAGTTCTCTTAAGTGAATCCCTACAGAGCTAGAGCTATTTAATGTACTACCAAGTTGACTCTCAGCTGTGGATCTATCAACCTGGCTCATTGGTGAGTTTTTCTTTCATCTGTCTTCTTGCTAGCTACAACATTTATCCTTAAAATCTATGGAAAAGTGTAAGCCCTAAGATTCCACTAAAATTGACCCGTTTGGCCGGGCATGGTGGCACGTGCCTGTAGTCCCAGCTACTCAGGAGGCTGAGGCTGGAGGATCGCTTGAGTCCAGGAGTTCTGGGCTGTAGTCTGCTATGCTGATCAGGTGTCTACACTAAGTTTGGCATCAATATGGTGTCCTCCCGGGAGTGGGGGACCACCAGGTTGCCTAAGGAGGGGTGAACCGGCCCAGGTCGGAAACAGAGCAGGTCAAAACTCCCGTGCTGATCAGTAGTGGGACTGCACCTGTGAATAGCCACTGCACTCCAGCCTGGGAAACATAGCGAGACCC
>CAUYLG010047882.1:0-45436 GCA_963573385.1 Cacajao melanocephalus | reverse complement strand
TATTAATATTAATAATATAAATTATATTATATATTTTAAACATATTTATAAATTATGTATCATATGTTTATATTTCTATATAATTTATAATAATTTATACTTTATAAAAGTATAGTTATATAATTATATATAATCTCTATGTATATATTTGCCTTAAGGCATCAAGTGTGTGGTAATTTGAAATTTTAAATTACTACAGAAGCAATCGAAAATATATACAGATTTTGGTACCTGCTGTAACACATTTCTAAAAATGTAGAACCAGCTTTAGAATTGAGCAATGACAAGAAGTTGAAAGAATTTTGAGACTCATGATAAAAAATAGCTTTGACTGCTTTCATTAGACTGTTGGTAGTACTATGAGCATTAACGGCACAGTTGCTGAGGCCTCAGACAGAAGTGGGAAATATGCTATTGGAAACTGGAGGAAAGGTGGCCCGGGTTAAGTAGTAGCTGGCTGCCAGACTGAATTGCACCCTACAGTCATGTGGAAGGCATGAATTGTAAGTGGTGAACACAGATATTTAACTCAGGAGATTTTCAAATAAGGTGTCAAAAATGCTGCCTGTTTTCTTCTTGCCATTTATAGTAAAACATGTACGGAAAGAGATAAAATGAGAGAATTATTATTAAGCAAGAAGGTACCAGGACTTGATGACTTGGGAAATTCTCAATGTATCCAGCATCCAAAAGATGCTAACATTCACCGTCAAGAAATCATGCTCGAGACGGTCAAGGGTATGACTGGACAAATTTTGATTGTGTTAGAGATTAGACATGTGACTCATAGATCCCCTCAGCTATCTCAGTAGAAGACAGCAGAAGAGATGGGATTCTCCAGAAAATATCTGTGGAGGAGTCTCTTATCTAAAGGCATGAATCTCTGTAACATACATGGGAGACCCACAGGCTTTTTAGAGTGCTATATCAGCAGAAACACAGTCAAATTGGACTGAAAGGGACAGAAAGGACAAAATGAAAGGAATCTGTAAGACTCCCAAAATTCTACAGGTGGGAAACAAGTTCACAATATTATTCATCATCAGTTATACCTCAAGCAAAAGGAAGAATGTCTCCCAGGGTGAAGCCTCAGGCTGAAAAGGCAGAGCCACAAGACACAGAGGGATTATTTCTAAGCCTCTGTGGAACTTCTTCTGCAAGATTTCCAGTTGTTCATAATCAATGACTCCTTTTCCCCTTTTGTATTCTCCTTTTCGCAATGGAAATGCCTACAGCTGTTATACTATGCCAGTCCCATCATTGTGTTTTGGAAGCAGAGAACATATCCTCTAGTTTTGCAGGTCCACAGATGGAGAGGAAACTTTCCTCATGCTGTAACATATAGAGAGTGTTTTGTATCTCTGATTTAGATGATGAGATTTGGGGCTTTTGAACTGATGATATTTAGATGAGGTTTTGGACTGCAGTTGATGCTGTAATGGGATGAGACCTGGGAATGTTGGTTGAACGCATTTTGTGTATGGAATGGATGTGAATCTTTGAGGGCCAAAGGGTAGACTGTAGTAAACAGAATAATTCCCCCTGCCAAAAAAAATTCCAAACGATATCCTCATTCCAATCTTTGCAACTTGTAAATGTTTTCTTATACGGCCAAAAAAAGGGAGGCATTTGCAGATATAGTAAATTAAGGACCTTGAGGTGGAGAGATTATCCTGAATTATCCAAATGGGCTCTAAATTCAATCACATGTATTAGTTTAAAAAAGAGTTCGTGAGAGATTTACCACAGAGAAAACAATGTGAAGATGAAACAGAGAAAGAGAGATCTGAAGATGCTACACTGCTGCTCTTGAAAGTGGAGAAGGAAGCCATGAACCAAGGAATGCAATGAATGCAGCTCTAGGAACTAGAATAGGAAAGGATGGATTCTTCTCTAGGGGTGTCAGAGGCAGTACAGCCCTGCCAGTGCCTTGATTGGGCATCATAAGAGTTAGTTTGAATCTATGGCCTCCATAAGAAAGGAGGTCAAAATTATTACTTGTGAGAGAATACATTTTTTTTGAGCCTCTAAGTTTGTTGCAATTTGTTACAGTTGCCATAGAAAACCAACAAAGAACTAAAAGAGTCAGTAATCTCTGTGGTAACAAAACAATGAAAAAGAAAGGCATATACTACAGTGGAAAGGAAGTTAAATCAGAAATTAAATGGCCCAGGCATCCTCAAGTCCAGACATTGCCACTTATAATTATGGTAATTATGTCACCTTGGAACAGACACAATCTCAAAGCCTCCTTCTCTTACCTGTAAAATGGGATGATAATACCTAACTCACTTTATTCCCTTGGTTGTTTTGAATTTAAATAGAAAAAAATAGAATTAACTCTGTTTTATAAATATAAAAGTACAAAGAAAATGTATAATGGTTATTTTAATCGATAAACCATCCAAAACATTATCACTCAATTATTAAGTACTGCAAGTATAGGTTACCTGGACTTTTTATCTTAAAAATATAGAACAATCAAACCCATAGAATTCACTTGGTAGAACATGGAGCTTGAGAATTTAGCTAATAGAAACCTGAGTTTTATAGAAAGGACTGATTGATTTTCTTCATTCAAAGCCAAGAATTTCAACCACCTAGGCAAGCCCATCCGCTCATTCCAAGCTAAATGTGCTTAGCTACAAAAGACTAGATGTAATATGTCACATCTGCCAGGCATGATAAAATGAGACTTAAAGAAAAATAAGTTACTTTGAGAAATTAAACCCATTTAAATGACACCGTCACTGCTCAAAACATTTGCAAAATGCTTCTTTTAGAATTCTTTTTTAAAGCCAATTTCATCAGCCAAACAAATAAACAACAATTCACTAGCAATTCAAACTCAGCCTTTGATTTGGCTCCAAACTGGTATCTCCCAGCATAATTTCCCACCTTATTCACAAAACTTGGCTCTCAAAGACTTTAGGGTCTTTTCCAAAAATGAAATCTATTCTCAAAGAAACAAGACTTGCTAATATCAAAATTGTTCTTAAAAATAATAATAATTAGGAGGGTTCCAAACAATAGCACATCAGTCCAGTGAGTTTCTAGTTCCTTGGGGGACTAACCATGGGGAGATGTGCTCAGTGCCCTGTACAGAAGCAGAAGACTCTGGCAGGAAGGGTCCATCACTCCCCTGCTAGGTGACCTTGGGCAAATAATTTCCTTATCTATATTTCTGATTTCCTCCACCACAAAATAAAGATAGCATCTCAGGTAACCATATTACGTCTTGTCCAATCCAGTGCACTTTGGAAAGAGAAAAGGTGGCTTTTACTAAGACAGTCATGTACCACATAATGACATTCCGATGAACGATGGAGTTCACATGCAATGTGCAATGGTGATCCCATAAGACTATAAGGAAGCTAAAAACTTCCTATCACCTAGTGACACAGTGGCCTCTGGGACATTGTAGTGAAACACATTACTCACATGTTTGTGATGATACTCCTGTAAACAAACCTACTATCCTTACTTTTCATGGTTATCTTAGAGTATAATCCTTCTGCTTATTTAAAAAAAAAAAAAAAAAAGCAAGTTAACTGTAAAGCTGCCTTGGGCAGGTCCTTCAAATGGTATTCCAGAAGAAGGCATTGAGATCCTAGGTGATGATAGCTTCATGCATCTTTCTGCCCTTGAAGACTTTCCAGTGGGTAAGAGGTAGAGGTGAAAGACAGTGATACAGATGATTCCAACTCTCTACAGGTCTAGACAAATGTGTGTTCTTGTGTCTTACGTTTTAACAAGATTTTAAAATGAAAAAACATGTTTCTTTTAAAAATAGAAAGAAGCCTATAGAATGAGGATATAAAGAAAGAAAATATTTTTGTACAGATGTACAATGTGTTTGTGTTTTAAGTGTTATTACAAAAAAGCCCAAAAGTTGAAAAAATTAAAGACTTTATAGGTTTAAAAAGTTGCAGTAAATTAAGATTAGTTTATTATGGAAGAAAAATATTTTTAGAGACTTAGTGTAGCCTAAGTGTACAGTGGTCGTAAAGTCTCTAGCAGTGCACAGAAGTGTCCTGGGCCTTCAGGTTCACTCACCACCCACTCACTGACTCACCCAGGGCAACTTCCAGCCCTGCAAGCTCCATTCATCGTACATGCTCTACACAGATGTACCATTTTTTCTTTTATACTGTATTTTTACTGTACCTCTTCTATGTTTAGATATACAAATTCTTACCATCATGTTCCTATTGGCTACAGTATTCAGTACAAACACATACTATACAGGTTTGTAGTCCAGGAGTAATAGGCTATACCATCTAGCCTAGGTGTGGTGTAGTAGGCTACACCACCGAGGTTTGTGTTAAGTACACTCTATGATGTTCACACATCACTCTATGATGAAATCGCCTAATAAGGATGCGTTTCTCAGAAGGTTCCCCATCATTAAGTGACACTTGCATCAGGACAGCAAGCATAGGCTGGGATTGGCACATGCAAACCAGGATGCCTGGTGACCCTAACACCCCACTTTCTTAAGAATGTTTGTGAAGATTAAGTAACATAATAGGTTCACAAGGTGTGACTAAGAGGTAACCCTGTATAATTTATACCAGGCTAAAAACCAAAAAGTCCTATTCTTTGTCGATGATGCCTGTCTGCTCCTTCGGGCCTTGCTTTCGAAATCCTTTCATTTACAAATATATGCAGGTCTGGCAGTTTGCCCCATCTGGTATGATAAACGGGTGTGTACTGACACAGACATAGCCCTCCCTCCCGCCTGAGGCACCACCACAGAGTGGCAGCTTTCTCTTTGAATCCAGCCAGGAAGGTGGCAGCACAAGGCCCATTTATCATTTGCTGCATCCAAGGCACTGGCCATACAGCGAGTTTTCCAGATGTGTGACAGGCTCAGCATAGACACATTCCTCTCAAGGGGTGGAACCTCCTCAAGAGAAGTAAATGAAGCCCAAGTACATCCATATATCCAACAGCAGACGGGTGCCCACACTTCCACATTTCACCCTGGCAGGAAGCAGCAGTATTACAATAATACGAGCGCCTATTTACTTTAATGTTAGCTAATGACCTCACTAGGCTCTCTGTGTTTTTCTGACAACAAAAATATCTTTCCAATACCAGTTGTCATATTCTGTGACACCAGTCAAGTGTCCAACAATTCAATTCAATTCTGACAGTATTCCGAGTTAGCACAGACCCCATAGGTTAAGGGCTCTGTCCTAAAAAACTGCAGATGCTGGCTGGAAATGGAGTCCCCAGACCACCTTCACTTTGGCCCAGCAGATGGCAGGTTCAGGGGTTCCCAGAATCACTCTTTAGGTTGGATAACTTGCTAGAACTCACAGAACTCAGGACGGTGGCATGTTTACTATTACAGTGTATTATAAAAGATTCCAATGAACAGCCAGATAGTGAGTTCTGGAAGTGTTTCAGATGCAGGCACTGTTGTTCCGATGGAGTTGGGATGAGCTACCCTCCTAGCACACAAACGTCTTCACCAACTTGGAAGCACCCTCAAATCTCAAAAGCCTCGCCACTTCAAAAACCTGCATGGCACACATTCTTCCCCATCTAAATGAAGGGCTGCATTCTCCTACTTGGTACAGCCCAGAAATCATTAAGTCTTTCTTTATCTCTTTTTCTTTCATATTACCAATTCATCAGTGATCCCAACGGCTCTACCTTTTAGATATAGCGAGCCGATGGCCAGTCATGGTGGCTCATGCCTGTAATCCCAACACTTTGAGAGGCCAAGGCAGGAAGATGGCTTGAGCTCAGGAATTTCACACAACACAGCAAAACCTCCTCTCTACTAAAAAAAAAGAAAAAAAAAGAAAGAAAGAAAGAAAAAGAAATTAGCCTGGCATGATGGTGCATGCCTGTGGTCTCAGCTGTTTGGGAGGTTGAGGTGGTAGGATCGCCTGAGCCCAGGAGATAGAGGCTGCAGTGAGCTATGATCATGCCACTACTCTCCAGCCTGGGTGACAGAGACCCTGTCTTAAAACAAAACAAAACAAAACAAAAAAACAACAGTATTGAAGATATAGAAAATATAGACAGGCAATTACTTCCCCTTCCCTACCACTACCAGGGTGGTCCATTCCTCATCATCTCCCAACTGAATCTCTGCAACAGCTTCCTAACTGGTCTCCCTCTATCTACCTGTTGTCTCCATCATCATTTTCACAGCACAGCAGCAGCCAGAGCAATCCAGTGAAAGCATGAGGCAGATCTCCCCTTCCACTGGCCCCTATCTCACTTGGAGTGAAAGCCAATGGCCTTATGATTTCCCTCTGCCCATCTCATTTCATCCCACACCCCTGCTCACCCCTCTGCACAACACTGCCCTCCCTGAGCTTCCTAAAACACACCAGGCCACACTTGCCTTGAGACCTCTGCATCCTCCATTCCTCTGCTTGGAATACTCTTCCCCAGACATTCCTGTGGCTTCCTCCCCACCTCCTTTAGGTCTCTGATTCTCCATTTAAAATAACAACATTTTCCATCCTTTCTGCCCCCCAATCCCAGCACTCCCTAGCTTCCCTTCTGTGACTTATTCTGCTCATTATACTTACTGCCACTTAGCATATATTCTTATTTGTTTTTTGTTTAATGTAAAGTTCAAAGAAATAAGAATTGTTTGAGTCTTGTCCTTTGTGACCAGATCGGTGTCTGTCTCATGGAGGCACTTAATAAATATTTGTTGAAAAGAAGGAAGAAAGGAGGGAAGAAAATGGAAGAAGGAAGCAGAAGGAGGAGTAAGGAAGAGATCTTATCAAGGAAATATTGTTACCAACTATGTATCTGGGAGAGAGGAAAGGGATACCCCAGCTTGAATCCAAACTTTGTCCACCTCTGATATGTCTGGCCAAGTGCCGCCAGATGTTGAGGTGGGACAGCCAGAAGTTCAAGGGAATGACAGCCTGGGAAACCTCCTGGGAAGAGGACATTGCAACAGGAATCAGACATATGGTTTGACCCAGCCTCAGAGTCCAGCAGTCAGAGTGGCAGGGAGCGCCCAAATGAAGCAGGCTGTCTCTCACTCTGACATGTCCCGAGTTTAGCCCAATGGACTCACAGCTTAGCATCCTACAAAGGGAGAAAACTAAAAGATCTGATTCACTCTTTGAACCACAAATATTATGGTTCAGACCCAAGTGAGTGAGCCCCACTTGGGTGCCAAGTTCAGTGTAAAAAGATTATGTGCTGAATCTTGTGTTTTTGCAGCTTTCTCCTCACTTCACGAAAGCATGGCTGACATCCAGTTTGGGGACTGAGGAAGTACTCCAGCCTGGCTGCAGAGGAAGAGAGAGAGGTGGTGGCAGAAATGGCAGCTGGGCCTGGCAGAGGACTCCGTCTCTTATGGACATATCAGTAACCACAGCAGAAGATAAAAGAAAGAGAACATTTCATGACACCCCAGGTCACTCAAGTGATAGATATGTTCATGAGCTCATGAAATTTCCCTGGCAAGACTGCAAAATGTGTAGGGGTGATCTTTAAGGAACAGGGGCAGTATGAGCAAGAAGAGACCAGCACCAGCAGGAATGACACTTAGGACTCCATTGGAACCCACCAGCTGATAGCTAGGATAAAATCCAACCCCAGATTTGATTTCAAAAGAGCAACTTTTGATGCATTCTCTCTTTATTTATATAACATTTAAGAGCCCCGAGAAAGATGATTAATTCCATTGTTGTTTTTCTGCAAAGTCAGGCTTTCCAGAAACACACCTTATTACATCCAGGTGATTGGTTTATATGTAGAGATAGCCTCTGAGCATGAGATTTGAACGGCCAAGTACTATTTTAATTACAGTATGACCACAAGTTGACTTCTTTAGTCAATTGTTAGTGTTCCTATGAAAGTCCTCATTCAGGCAAATCTATCCATTTTAAGATTGTAACCCCTACTAATGAATAATGAAAATGCTGCTCTAGACAAAGCAATGGAACAATGAGAGGTTCATTTGTGCCTCTCCTGACATCCAAGAGTGAACAGCAGACTAAAAATTCTGCCTGTGGTGACATATCGATTAGGGACATAAAGAGCTGCTTATTTAATAGAATCATTTAGGAGTCTCAACATCAAAAGGGCATCAAAAGAAAATAAATAAGTCACCTAGGGAAATACGTGAGCGCTGTGGATGTAAACTGTTTTTTTCAGGTTCAATTTTATGTTGCCTTAGCAGCCACCATCATTAAGCAACCATTTTTAAGTTAAATTGCCTCTTGAGTGAAGCCAACTACCATCATTAGCAAACATTAGATTTGGGACATGTGTCAATACAAAAATGATTTGCTCTATTGATTGCCACACGAATGTAGAACAAATTCTGGGCCAGCTTGAGTATGTCAGAGTCAGCTTGTTTTATCTTCAACTCACCCTTTCCCCCAATCAACTCCAAAGCTGCTATAGATCAGAGAAAATTTTCCATTCCCACTGTTTTCTCTCTTTCTCTCCAATACCCACTATGGCAGAAATGGGGGAGCTTAGCCAGACATGGTGGCTCATACCAGTAATCCCAGCACTTTGGGAGGCTGAGGCGGGTGGATTACAAGGTCCAGAGTTCAAGACCAGCCTGGCCAACATAGTGAAACCCCATCCCCACTAAAAATACAAAAAATTAGTTGGGCATGGTGGCGGACACCTGCAATCCCAGCTACTCAGGAGGCTGAGGCAGGAGAATCACTTGAATGTGGGAGGCGGAGGTTGCAGTGAGCTGAGATCGCGCCACTGCACTCCAGCCTTGGCCACAGTGCAAAATTCTGTCTCAAAAAAAAAAGAAAAAAAGAAAAAGAAAAAAAGAAATGAGGGAGCTTGCCTCCCTTTTCTTCTTTTCCCTTTAGACTCAGTCAGAAGAGGACTCCAACTCCAATTGGTTCAATGATCTTTCCTTAAGGGACACATTTAACAAATCAAGCAACCTTCCAGCTAGGTGATGTGTTGACCAATGTAAAATTTTCATTGATTCTTGAGCTATTTCTAGCTTAAACACTCTCAGTATCTGAACTGTAATCACCTGTTGCCTTTTTGCTACTGTTTTTCTAAAATTATCCTAGCACTACTCTGCATCAGGAAATTCATACACAGAAGCTGACATTTGCTTTGTGTTTTCCATCCCAGTCCCAAGTCACAGATTCACAATGAGGACTTAAGCAATCTCCTGTACTTTAGCGTCCATGCTAATGCTCATGGCAAGCAATGGATAGAGAGGATTTTATTCAGTGCAGACTTTCTTAGTAATGGGTGTGAATCCCAAGGAAAACTCTCCAAAACTGTTGGCTGATATTCATGCAGTAAGGAGACCAGATCCATGATACTGGGTTGTGAAAGTCAAGCCCCAGTCTCTTATGGGGAATTTTTATTAATGTTTTAAGGATCGTTTGTAAATTGAAGATGGCCATAAATTTATTTTAACACTTCTTCCCTCAAGAGAGGAGATTTGTTTATTCAACCCTTGAAGAAAGAGGGCTGGCCTCTTTGACCAGTAAACAGGGTAAAAGTGATGGTATGCCAGCGCTGGGCCTGGGCTTTAAGAAGACCGGCAGATTCTGTCTTGGTCTCTTGGAAGCCAGCACCCAAGGGAGAACTGCATAATCTCCAAGACTGTCCTGCTGCAAAAAGCCCAAGCCATGTGAGGAAACTCTGGGGATGTGACACCATGTAGAAAAGAAAAAGACAAAAGAGCATAAGGGTGTCCGACATGTAAAGGAAGACCCATCTTGAAAGCGGATCCTTCAGCCTCAGCTGCCCTCGTGAATGCCAAGTGAACCAAAACAAACCACTCAGCTGAGCCCTTCCCAAATTCCTAATGCCAACAAAATTGTCAGTAATATAGATAGGTCATTTAAAACTGTGAAGTTTGCAGCAAACTGACACAAGAACAGAAAACCAAACACCGCATGTTCTCTCTCATAAGTGGGTGTTGAATAATGAGAACACATGGACACAGGGAGGGGAATATCACACACCGGGACCTCAGGGTAGGGGGCTAGGGGAGGGATAGCAGGGGGTGGGGGAACTGGGGAGAAATAGCATTAGGAGAAATACCTAATGTAGATGATGGGACGATGAATGCAGCAAACCACTCCCATGGCACGTGTATACCTATGTAACAAACCTGCACAATCTGCACATGTACCCCAGAACTTAAAGTATAATAAATAAATTTTTGAAAAAATACAAATAAATACAACTATTGAGTTTGGGAATCATCTGTTATGAAGCTCTAGATGATTGGAATAGGACTGACCTATGATAAGTTCTTTTCCTGCACATGGCAAGTCTGATCCCACATCAGGGCCTTTGCATGTGTTTTTTCCTGGGACGCTCTTCTCCTAGGTGTTTGCCTGAGTAGATCCTTCTAACCATTCAGGTGTGGATCAAACCCATCTAGCTTGGAAAGGCCTTCTCTGACCACCTTATGTAAAGTTGCACTTAAGCCACCCTTTGGAAATTTCCTTATTTGCTCTTGTGTTTACTAGTTGATAATGAAAAGAAATGCAGCTTTGCCTTCTCTGTGCGTGGCCTTATTTCAATCACCCAGAACACTGCATGGCACACATGAAATATTAAGGAAATATCTGTTGGCCAGATTCATAGATAAATAATATATTTATCAAACACAAGGGAAAAAAGGAAATATAAGCATAAGTTGCCAGAATATTTGAAGAAATAAAATAGATCTCTTAGTCTGTTTGTCTTGCTATAAAGGCATGATTCTGGGTAATGCCAAGAAAAAAAAGTTTGTTTGGCTCATGATTCTGATGGCTGGAAAGTTCAAGGTTGGGTGTCTGCATCTGGTGAGGGCCTCAGACTGCCTCCACACATGGCCAGAGGGAGAGCAAAAGAGAGGGGAGTCGCTAGGGTCTTTTTAACAACCTGCTTTTCAGGGAACCCTTAGAACAAGAACTCATTACCACGAGGACAGCTTCTAGCCATCCATGAGGGATCCGCCCCCACAACCAAACACTTCCCACCAAGCCGCACCTCATATTTCATCATGAGGGTTGGGAGGTAAAACATTCAAACTGTAGCAATCTCCAAGAGAAAAAAAGTTGTAAATCGTGATAAGATTATGTTGTAATAAAGCAAATAAAAGCTTTTGTCCCTCATTTACCTGGTTCTTGAGTTCTTAAATTTCCAAATTAAGAATCTAAAGGAATGCTTTAGATTTTTCCTTCCTGATTCTCCAGAGTAAAGACCCCAGACATTAAAATAACATTTACAACAGACATTATTCTATTATACGGCAATGCTTCTCACTTAAATGCAACCCATTTTTCTCACCTCAAGACTCAAATTTAAAAGGTATGCTAAGGTGCTAATTCGTTACGCTAAAACTCCGAAATCAAAGCTATTACCACAGTGCCATCTTGTGGCTAATGCTGATTCTGCACATTTTACGTTTTAATTTTTATTTATTTATTTAAAGACAGGGTCTCTCTCTGTCATCCAGGCTAGAGTACAGTGGCTCAACAATAACTCATCACATCCTTAAACTTTGAGTTCAAGCAATCCTCTCATCTCAGCCTCCTGAGTAGCTGGGACGATAGGCACACATACCACACCTGGATAATCTTTTCTGTTCTTGTTTTCCTTTTTCATAGATCAAGGTCTCAAACTCCTGGCCTCAAGCAATCCTCCTGCCTCTGCCTCCCAACATGCCTGTATTATAGGCATGAGCCACTGCACCAGCCAAGTATTTTTCTTTTAACACCAATTGGGAATTAAGAAAAGTGTATCTTGTACCCCGGGTTATAGAAAGTGTTTGGTATACATGATCTTATTTGCGGTGCTGTGATTCTGAGGTAGGTAATGTTATCCCTGTGTTATGGAGACTAGGAGAGAGAAAAGGACTGTGACAAATACTTATTGATACCTAATATGTGCTGTATTACACAGGGCCTTTTGAATAGTGTATATTCCTTAACACTTGAAATTATGCTGGGATTTTGATACTAACAACCTTTTTGTACATAAGCACATTTGTGCATAATGATGTTAAGTGTCTTGTCATACATCTAGCACATGAAGATTGGTTCCAGGAATGCTGACCTCTGGAGCTGTTTTCAGCCTATGGCATAGCACTGCCTCTCCAACAAAGTTAAACTTCTTCACCAAGTTTGACAAACCTGTCAATTTGAGAGATGAAACTCAAACCCTAGAGTTCTGGCTCTAATGTTCATTCATTCAATAAACACTTACTGAGCTCCGATATGGTTTGGATCTATGTTCCCACCAAATCTTATGTCAAAATAATCCTTAATGTTGAAGGCAGGACCTGGTGGGAGGTAACTAGGTAGTTATGGTGAATTTCACATGAATGGTTTAGCACCACCCCCTTGGAACTGTCCTCATGTTAGTGAATTCTCCCAAGATCTGTTTAATTAAAAGTGAGTGGCACTTCTCCACTCTTTTGCTCCTTCTCTGGTCATGTGATGTGCCTGCTCCCCCTTTGCCTTCCACTATGATTGTAAGTTTCCTGAGGCCTCCCCAGAAGCCAAGCAGATGCCAGCATCATACTTCCTGTATAGCCTACAGAACCATGAGCCAATTAAACCTCTTTTCTTTATAAATTACGCAGTCTCCAGCATTTCTTTATAGCAATGCAAGAATGGACTGATACAAGCTCCTACTGCATGCAGAAATTGTGCTGGATACCAAGGATATGCCAGCAAACCATGTCTATCTTTATGTTCTTCATGTTCTTTCTGTAGCCTTAGAAAACCAAGTGTCACCCATTTCTTTCAAAGTTTGGCCACACATCAAAAGCCAGTAGGCTCTAGTAAATTTTTGATGATGTGTTCATTCATTCACTTATTCATTCATTCAATAGTCATTAAAAACCTGGAAAAAAGGCTACTGTGGGCAAAAGCAGAAGTGGTTCCTGGCATCATGAAACTTATACCCTGGTCAAGGAGAAAGACATTAATCAAATAATCACAATAATATGCAAAATACCCACAGTGGTCAACACAATACAATTCTTCTAAGTAAATGCTATTATGTACCACACAAAAGCATATGATTGGGAGAACGGTTCAGGAGGCCAGCACACACTCTCCTGAGGAAGTGATGACCGGCCAATAGGATAAGTAAGAGTTATGAAGGAAAAGGGGGAAGAAAAAAAAATTCCAGGCAGAGGGATCTGAGGAGTAAAGGCCCTGAGATACTTGCAGGAGACGATGTGAGTATGATCCTAAAACTAAAATCCTTTCCCCAGGGCTTCTGCCTTACAATAGAAAATGGAAACACATCCTCAGCACTTCAGCTGCTGCTCCAATGTGCTCATAATCTTCTAGGAACCTAAAATATTGGAACAACTCCTAAACGCTCATTTTGTGACCATGAACAATATATTAAGAAGAGCCTCAAATATGGGTTGTACTTTTACTTTCCAAAGCCTTTTCCCATTCATATTATTTTGACTCTCTCCCAGAACACGTGGGCTAGGTGAGATGTATAGTTATTCTTGCATTCCAGGGAGAGGCACACCAGAAAGACTGGGTGACTTGTCCACATTAGTGTGTTAGTATGTGATCCAAGCAAACCTTCATTCAACCTCAATCTAATTATCTGTCCACCAGTCTTCTTCACAATGTAATTTAATCACTTGTTACTGCAAACTTACCACACTGCAATTGGCAAATAATCATTTGGTACCTAAGTTAAAAATAATTTTAATGTTCATATTATTCATGCTCTTAGCCTTCTGTGCAACAATTTTGTTGCATGATTTTATCAGCAGGAACTACTTTGGTTAATACTTTGATCCTAAAAATAGATAACTGTCTTGTATTTTCTTGGCTATCATATCAACATTCAACTGGGGGACTTAATCAACAACTGATCAATTCAAACTAGTTTATTTTTTTCTACTGAATTGCTCTACTCTAATAATTTTTAATCAAATTGATCAGTTATACAAGGGTTAGGAAGACAGAACAGGATAATACAATTAATTTTAAATTTCATGCGAGGGCAGGATTGGGGTGAGTACAAACTGTCATTTGCTATTTTGTGTAGATAAAATTTAAACTAGAGAAAACTGCGTTCTCTAAAAGAGCTGTCAGAATAAAAAAAAAAAAAAAGCAAACCCTGTCATTCATTCATGTATGCATGCAATCATGAATTCATTCAATCATTCTGTTAACATTAATTTTGCATTTACTAAGTGCCAGATCTGTGCTAAGTGGAATGCTACAGAAATGATTCAGAGGAGTGTATAGTATAAACCTCTGCCAATTACCAATTTATTGCCTTCCAGCTAGCTATAGATCCATGCTTCCTTGCCAGCTCTGTGAAAAGTTCTTTGAAGGTGACATGATGCTATACTTTGTCAGTAGAGAGCACTGGAGAGACATTGCAGGAAGAAGGGAGTCTCTGTTCTGGTGCTCTTCTGTTGGCTTCTGGCTCCTACCAAGAGCTGTTGCCAGCAACATGTTGGGAGAGAACACTGGCACTCAACCCCATGGAGTTCCAGTGACATCCCCAGGGATGGGTTTCCAGTGAGTCTCACAGGCTCCCTAGCAGTCTGCTCCCAGCCTCAGTCCACCTGCACCCATGAGGGGTGTCTCCTGCTTGCTGGTCCCTCCCTCCATTTTCTGCTCACCCGTACTCAGAGGGTCAATTCCTGTGTGTAACTGCAGACCAGCTCCAGTCAGGGTAAGCCAGAGAACCTCCTCACACAGTGGACTGTAGCCACACCTTCAGCAAGGTCTGAATCCCAGCACTGTGGGACGGACTCTTTCCAAGAGGATCCCTCATTTAGGATTCTTCTTCAGTCCTAGGATACTCTGCAGTGTTCTCTTTACACCTTTACAGATAATCTCTGATTTAGCTAATAATCAGAGATTTAGCAGTGTTTCTCAACTGGGGTGCATTTCGCAGACTAGAGGACGCTGGTAATGACTGGAGACACTGTTGGTCATCACCACTGGAGTAGGGGTAGGAGGTGGTTGGCATCTAGTGGGTATAGGCCAGAGACACTGTTGAACATACAAAAATGCACAGAATAGTGCCCACAATGCAGAATCCTTCAGCCCACATGCTAATGGTGCTGAGGTTAAGAAACTCTATGGTAAATGTTTCTCATTTAACTTACTGTGTGGTTTCTTTCTCCTGATTTGGCCCTGAATGATGCAGAGAGTGAGAAGGAAATGAAGGCAGATAAATTATTCCCTGGTAAGTTTTGTCTTAAGCCACTCTGCCTTGTCTAAACGATTTGACCTGATGTTGCTCAATGAGTCAGGAAAAATATGAGTGCTGGAGGCTGAGAGAAGAAAACCAGGGAGGTTTTTGTTTTATGGTTTTTGTTTTCCTTAGCTTGGCATGGATTTTCCTATTAATGAATGGGGAACACATTTTTCACATGCTCCAACATCTATATTCAGCTGAAAACAGATGGTAGGAAGGGTAGGTAAGGACACCACGAGATTGCAGCTTATGTGCTCACTAACAGAGAGAATATAAACATGAAATACTAGAAAATAAATTCAAGAAATATGAAAGTAATTCAAAATCACCTCCTATTAGAATGAAGAGGGCCTTGAGAGACTGCCAACCCAATGGTACCCAAACCAGGAGGAAAATCTATGTCATCTGGAGGTTTCTGAAAAATATACAGCTTTTGGGACCCTAGCCCATGATGATTAAGTATTATTATTTATAGAGGCAATAGAGTTCATTTCCATCATTTTATCCAGGGTCACTGCTAGCCCACGAGGTGCTTTGTGAAAATTAGAAAAGGCACTCCTCCCTCTGGGCCAGGAACAGGACATGGCAGGTGGAGAATCTGGGTTTTAGTTTTTTCCTACCCCCTTAAGCCAAGTTTCCTTGTGCAGTGTGCAGTCTGCACAATTATACATGGGAGCCCTGCTTTGCAAAATGAGGAAATTGAGGCTTTCTTTCTTTTTATAATTTTCTCTTTGCCTCATTCATTCACAAATTCATTTACTCAACCATCATTTATTGAAGACTTGATATAGGCAAGATCTGTTCATGTAAGATGAATAAAACATGGCCCCTTGCCCTCAGGGAATGCACAGTCCAGGTGGAAAATAACTTTAACTAAATGTTTTTGCTTCTATCACTTCATCTGGCTTTCCAACGATGTGGAGACGTAGGAAGTATAATTATTATCCCTATTATACAAATGGAGAAACAGAGAGTCTGAGCATGTCCAAAGTCACACATCTAGCCAGTCCCAAATTGGAACCAGAAGACAGGGCTCTCCAATCCCTGTGCATACCTGTTCCTCTACAGAACATCACCCTCTGTAAGAGGCCACAGCTTGGTGTCATTGGACTCCAGCTTCACATACACCCTATCCTCCAATGTGGGCTGTCAAGAGTGATTTTCTTAGCAATTTTCACATTCTTGAGTCATTTCTGATTAGTGAAATCTATGAGCTGAGCACCAGTGAATACTGACATTATCTCAGTGCCAATGACTGCATTTGAGAATGAATAAGACATTGCAGAGAAGGGTGGGAAGACATCAAAGTAGCATATGTTTATCCTTTTCATGAAAAATGTACCCAGTGTTAATCTCTTAACAATTAAGTGTTTTTTCTTCATAGCACCAATCACTAGATGATGCTAAAGCTTAACCATGGATTTGCTTCTCCCACTAAAATGTCAGCTTTTTGAAGGTTGGGATTTGTCTGTCATGTTCAATTTCTGACTCCCAGAATGAGAACAATGTCTGGCTCAGTAAACACTCACCAAATAAATGAATGAAAAAATTAGTAAATTTTATAGAGCCCATGAAGCCAGCCCAACCAAACCTTTTTTCTGCTTTTAACAAAAAACCCAAAAGCAGTGTGGTTTTATAAATTTCAACAAAAAGCTCATTTAAAAATCCTTTGTTTTATAATGCAAATCTTATTTGTTAGAAAACGTGAATATTCCCTTCCTAAACCTGTAGTAGTTAAGACTTTTTTTGGCTATATGGTCAGTAAAAACATTTTGTATTGCAGCAGTAGCCAGTTTCTGGTCTGTTTCCTTTTATGCTGACAAGCCACACACACAAAAAAATTCATCACATCATTTTGTGCCACTCCAGTGGTCTAGAATAAATTGTCCAAATCAAATGTGGACAGTATGCCTACCATTCTAGTGATGCATCAGAGATTCACAAAATATTAGGGACAGGAGAAATCTTTTCAAACATAAAAGGAACTGCAGACCCAATTGGCTAGTGGAATATTTGAATATCACTTGGCAAGTTGGTGTCAGGGCTGTGACTGAACTTCAGCTTTCACTATTGGTGGAGAGACTCCAGCTCTTGTTGAGGTGTTCACAAACAGAATCACAGTATTGTGCATCTGTTACACAAAGCTGTGAAAATGTACCGCTAGGAATCATAAGGAAGGAAAAATGTGTCTCTAATTAACCTGTTCTAACTTCTGCCTCTAGACTTACCACCCAATTTTGGGATGAATGGACATGACTAAGTATATTAGATAGGTTTTGTTGCATAACAAACTACCTCTGAACTTAATGGCTAAAAACAGTAGCCATTTACTTAGTGCATGGTTCTAAGAATTGGCAACATGGGCTAGGCTCAGCTGGAAGATTCTTCTGATCTCACATCACTCATGCATCAGCTGTCAGCTACTGATTTAGCTCGGAAGCTCTGTTTCTGGGGGTTGGCTGGTAGTTTTAACTAGCATGATGGAAGAAGCTGGGCTTTGTGTCTGTTATCATCTGGAAAGCTAGCCAGTAAGACTGATCTCTACCTAGTTTCTTGAGCTTCTGTTTTCTTATCTGCAAAATGAATATATGCAATAAATTGTTGGAAGGATTAGTCATAAAATATACAGTATGCTCCGTACAGCACTTAAAACAGTCATTGTCAGCATCTTTATGAACCCTTTTAATAATTTCAACTAATTCCAGGTAACATGTTTCATTTTTCCATTTTTCACTCACAGGCAAGCTCTCCTCTCTCAACAACGTCTCTATAGCTCTCTACCCCACTTCTTTTTCCCTTTCATTATGAAAAACAAGCCATGTTTGGTCACCAAATAGGAACTGAGCACCAGACCCAATCTATTGCAAGTCTGGTAGTATCCAGCCCAGCCTTGGGCAAGAGTGGAGTGGAAGGGAAGTCCCGAGGCCCATGGGGCCAGGTCTCAGGGATAGGCAGCCAGGGACCAGCTCCAGGAGTCACTGGGAGGCATCATGGGTCAGGCTAGGAGCCACCTGGAAAGGGGTACAAGAAGATGAGAAAATAGATGCCCTGACCTGGAAATAGTCATTCTCTGGAAGAGTCTCAGGCTGATTTGACTTCTTAATTTTGCCAGAAGGATCTTGCTAGCCTGCAGCAGTTTTCAAGGCCTTGTAGGCATGTCTAAGCATTCTTTTGCTCGCTGTTCCTAATAGAACATCTGCCAATCTTCTCAAGATTGCCAGTGCAGATTTTCATTTATTATAGCTCTAATTTATATTTTCCAACCTTGAGTATGAGATGATTCTTCCTTGCAGGCCTGCCCCAATCAGCTCCTTGAGCCCCTCCCCTAAGTAGCTGGGGCCAAAAACCACCCAGAGGAAGGCTCATCCTGAAGGACCTATCCTTATAAACACAACAAGGGCCCTCTGCCCAGCAAAGAGCAGCTTCTCACAAGAACTAAATAAAGGTGCTGCTTTTTTTTTTTTTCAAAATTAGAACATTCATATGAACAAAAAGTACTCTCTATGTCTTAATTTTTCACTTAATTGTGAATTTGTTCTTGTTAACTAAAAGATAAAATGAGGTGCAATGGGTCGTAGAAGGTAAAATCCCCTGCCCCTTCCAAGTCTAGCAACACCTAATTATTCTATTGGTATTGAATCCATAGCTTTTATGCTCAAGTTGATGAGACCGCAAATACTCACCAGCATAAGCTAACATAAGACATCAATGTCTCCTGGAATTGCATGGTTATTTACAAAGGATAATTAAGTATTTTAACAAACACATTGTGCTTTTCCTGTGCAATTCATTGCTCTGAATGCTTTACAAGCACTAATTCTTGGAATCTGCAGTACCTCTAAGAGACAGGTTATCAGCCGCATTTTGCAGATGAAGCAAGTGAAGCACAGAAAAATAGGGTTACTTGCCCAAGGTCACACAGTCAGTCAGTGGTAGAACAGGATTTGATGCAGGCTGGCCAGCTCTAGTGTCTGCGTGCACAGCCACTACACCATGCTGCAAACATCCTGACTAGAACTTTCCATCACAAAGGGGAAAACATGATCGCCACCAGGACTAGAGTGGAACCCACAAGCACAAAATATCGAGCTAGAACAACCCCTGATGGCCACTCTGAGATAGCACCACCTCCAAGTCAGTCAGCCCTGAACCTTGGCGAGCCCAGACCAGTTCTCAGTTCTTGATCTTGGCTGAGTAAACTCACCTCCCTAACCCTCAGCCTTGGCTGCTGTGAGGATTGAAAGGGATAACACTTGCAAAGGGTTTACAGCAGGGCCTAGCTCATCTTAAGAGTTTGATAAATATCAGTCAGTTATCATGATTGTTTTGCAGATAAGAACAGAGATGGAAAGAAGCAAAGGACTTCCTCAAAGCAAAGCCACACGGCTGTTGTATAAGGGGCATGACCGGAGATTCAGGACCACACGTCTCAGCTGCCCTAAGCAAATTCAACTACAGCAGGTGTGCATTCGTTTTGCCACATCCCTTTCTCTGCCCTGCTAGCTTGTATATCCACTCATTTCAAGGGCACATAGGGACTCCTGGTCCCAAAGGAACCCCAAAACCCATCAGAAAGAAAAAGGGGTTGGAATTCCAGCCTTGCCCCATAAGGGCCGCTCCTATAAAAGCAGACAGGTTCCAATCCCCTCTCACGTACCAGTGTGTTGAGTTGGTGTTTATTTCAAGGCAGAGCCCCAATTGCTGTGATGGCTGGAGAAAGGAAACGTGATCCAACACGGGACAGACGGCCACGAAGGCAAACAAACAGCCAGCAATCGATATAATTAATCTGTCGGAAAGCCAGGCACCAAGCTCAAGTGGGTTTGCTGCCCGTTTGAAGCATTTATCTTAAAGGCTGAGATGTGTGGAGTCTGCTGAGAGAACAAGTTTGCATTTCAAAGATGCCTTGAGGAGAAGTGGTACCCCAGCCTGCAAACAAGGTCTTTGAAGGTTTGTAATTCCTCAGCATCTAGCCTAACAATCACTCCATAAAGGCAACTTAACTCTGTCAGAGGCTTAGCTACGTGGAGATGGGGCATCTTTTCCCACCAGAGACCCTGGGAGTTTCTCTGCCCACATTTCTTATACAGGCATTTATTTACTTATTTAATAGAGGAAGGGACCAGTGAAGGCAAAAGTGCCTAAATTCCATGACCTGGGTTCCTCCAAGGGCCAAGTGGACATATAAGAAATGATGATTAAAAGGAAAAAGCCTTCCTTTTTATTTTTGTTTTCTTTTTTGAGATGGAGTCTAATCATGAGAAAATATCAAACAAAAGCAAATTGAGGGGCATTCTGCAAAATACCTGATCAGTGAGTGCTCTTCAAAAACACCAAAGTCATGGCAAACAAAGACTGACCAGAGGAGATTAGGGAGATACACTAGCTCAATGCATTGAGGTTGCCTGAATTGGATCCTAGAACAGATAAAAGCATGAGCCTAGAAACTGTTGACCTCTGAGTAAAGTTAATAGTGAAAAGCAAAGAAAACAGAAATGAGGTATTTCTTATAGACATGAGTTTGTAGTTACAAAGTTCTACCACTTGAACAATGAGGATGAGGATAAGGTAGATATTTTAACTTACTTTAAAGTACTTGTTATAAGCACAGGTAGGTATTATAACTCATTATAAACACACTGAGACAGAGAGAGAGAGTACTAGCTATAGACACAGATACATAAGTATTCAACTTACCTTTAATCTACACCTTGGGACAGTTTATTAACATTTGAAGTTCCCTAATCAAGAATCCACACCCCCGGGAGGTTTGTTTAGCATCTGATGAACTCTAATCAGGAGTTCAATCTCCAGAAGCTGCCACCTCAAGCATTTCAAACATCTCTATTTAAATATGCTCTAGAGGACCATTAATTAGCAGAGGAGATGTTGGAAATAGTTTCTCACTGATTAGATGAATAGTATTCAGGGTATGGGGTCAGCCAGAAATACGATACAGACTTCCATCTCCAGCCAACTGAGTATGAGAATCTGGTGAGCCCAGCATCCTAACAGTGCCTTGTGTCTGGAATCTCATTTGGTCCTGTCTGTCTCCCAATTTCCTCTGCTGGTCTTTCTTGTCTGATTGGACATTTTAGCCATCTCCTGGTTTTTCAGAACAGAGTAGCTGGACTCTCTCCTCCCTCAGTGCCTGGATCTATTCAGGCTGCTATAACAAAATGCCATGCACTGGGTGGCCTGTACACAACAGAAATATATTTCTCACAGTTCTGGAGGCTGGTAAGTCCAAGGTCAAGGCATTGGCAGATTCAATGTCTGGTGAGGGATTTCTGGTTCATAAACAGCACCTTCCCACTGTGTCCTCACAAGATAGAAGGAGTGAGGGGTCTCTTTCAGGCCTCTTTTATAAGGGCACTAACACCACTTATTAGAGGCTCAGCCCTCATGACCTAATCACCTGTCAAAGACATCACCTCCTAATAGCATCACCTTGGAGGTTTCAATATATGAATTTGCAGGGGACATGAACACTCAGACCATGACACCCTGGAAGTCTTCCCTGACCACCTCCTTCTGAATATTTTCCTCTGCAAGTCTTACACCACTTGCCTTCTCTGCTACTTACGTGTAACACTTTTAGGCACAGACAGAAGCACAGTGATTTGGAGAAAATATAATAGTAAAATACTAACAACAACAACCAAACACAACAATAGGTGATATATAAATCTGGCTCATACTATAGACTACACTCTATGACAAGCCCTGTACACATATTAGTCAATTTTTGCAACCTATCATAGGTCTTCTGACAATCTTCATTTTACTAATGAGAAAAATAAGAAAACTGAGGCACCAAGGTCACAGAGCTTATGGGTGGTGAAGCCATAATCCAAATCTTCCAGAGACTTAGCTGGATTAGAGCCTAGCTCTGCCATTTGCTATCAGGGTCACCTGGGACAAGGTATGTAAACGCCCTACACCTGTGTCTGCTCTTACTCTACCCACCTGACAAGATTATAAGGCTTGATTAAATAATGGCCCTGGATGAAAGCCTCGGAAGGGGCAGGCCCTTAATAAAGTTGTTGAATAAGCAAATAAGCACATAATGTCTATTAGCAACCAGTATTGCCTTGTGATATCTCCTAGCTTCAGTTTTTCAATCCTCACTACTGTAGGTGGCACTGGCTAAGGTGGCTGTCCACACCATATTTCCCCAGTGGCCATCACTGGACTATGTTTTGGAAGAATTAATTGGAATGTCTCAGTCTACATGGATTTGGGTGGAGGAGATGAGGGGCTTTTATTCAGTCCCCCCAGACCAATCAGAGTCCTTCCTTGACATTTTTCTAGAGGAATCTAGAAGCCCTCCACTCTGTCTGGTAAGCTCGCAGGATGAGGACAGAGGTCTGCAAGCAGCCATAGCTGCACCATGTGGAAGGAATCGCACCTGGAAAGAGAAAATCAAGCCATCGTGCAGACAGAGAAAGAGAGATGAACCACGAAACCCTGCCAGCCTCCAAGTGCCTGGTCCCAATGGTCACAAAGCTAGTCCCATCCCCATCCTTGCTGTAGTTTGGTTTCATGAGCCAGTGAAGTCCCCTCTTTGACTAAGCAATTTTAATTTGTTTTTCTGTTATTTTCAACCAAAGAGACTCAACTATTACAATCACCTCGCTCACCATTTGTTCACCCAACAGAGAGTTATTGAGTGCTAAAAATATACCAAGCACTGTGGACTTAGACCGAGTCCTGGGCTAGGCACTGTGAAAGAGGAAAGGAAAGGGATTGCTAAGTGCCTAAATATGAGAGCAAGTGCTGGCCACAAGCAAACATAATGCCTCCTTTAAGCACAGCAAGAATTCTACCAAGAAGGTAATTCTTGTTCCCACTTTACAGACAACAAAACTGAGGTACAGAGAACATGCTCAGTATCATGTTAGTAACGACAATTATCATCGTTCATTGAGTGTTTACTATATGGCACATGTTGTGCTAAGAGCTTCATAGGGATTAATCCAATGTCTTTCACTGACTTTGAGGTGCCATAACTTACAAGACATATCATTAATTCAAAAGAAAAAATTGTTATGAATTGTCATAGTAAGATACTTGTTATGGGTTAAATCGTGTCCCCTCAAAATTCCTATATTGAAGTCCTAATCCCCAGTATCTCAGAATCTGACCTTATTCGGAAGTAAAATCACTGGATGCAATTAGTTAAAATGAGGTCACACTGGAGTAGAGTGGGCCCCTACTCCAATATGACTTGTGTTCGTATAAAAAGAACTTCAAGTGAACACACATGCATGCGCGCGCACACACACATGAAGAACATGATGTGAAGATTGGAGTTATGCTGCTACAGACTGAGGAATTACCGTAAGCTCAGAGAGAAGCCTGGAACAGATCCTTCTCTAGTACATTCAGCAGGAGTATGGCTCTGCATGCACCTTGATCTCGGACTTCCAGCCTCCAGACCTGCGGACAATAAATTTCTGTTGTTGAAGCCACTCGGTTTCTGTACTTTGTACAGCAGCCCTAGCAAACTAGTGTGACACTGTTTCTTGGAAGATGCATTTGAATTATGAGATCTTAAAACATCAGTTGTACAATCACGAGATAAGATAGTTTGATCTTTACAACAAATCTGCAAACCTACAAAGCCTGACAAAGCTGGCCCCATTTTACAGATGGAGAAATTGGGGCACCAAGCGCCTTACATAATCATCATGTTATGCATTGGTGGAGCCAGGACTGAATGCAATTCTAGGTTCTTAAAAATTGTCCTTCACTGCCTCCCAGATGTTCCCATAACCACACACACTTGCAGACTTGCAGGTACAAGCAAGCAAGCAAGCAAAAAAACACAGACACACACACACGCACACACACACACACACACACACACACACAGCTCTTTAATTTTTAGGCCATTTAGAGTAACTGACAAAGTTTCATTTCCAAAGAGGAATGACCATCTATGCCCAAAGGAATTCTGCATTCTTCTATTGTTCTTCCAACTTCTGTTACCAAAAACAATTCCAACTGTGGCACTTCGGCCAGATTTTTATCAGGTGGCTCAAGCTCTGCATTGAGTCATGGAGATTCCTCGGCCTGCCCCTTGGTGCAGTCCTAACCATAACACATCAGATCAGCATAGAGAGCTCCTCAGGACCCAGCAGAAACACTGAGAGAGGCCACACTTGCTTCTTCGGCACAATAAACAGTCCCCAGAAGACTAACCCAGAATGTTTTTGAAGTTCTCCCAGATGGCTTAGGGGCATCTGTGTCATGGTCTGGCAGCCCTGCTAAATTCTGAGTGAGCCATTCACCTTTCATCATGTCTCCAATGTTCTTTTAGTTCTGAGAAGCGTCTTGAGAAAAGTGCATTTGTGACACCCCCGAGAGATATTTCGCTGAGTGAGGAATGGAGAAAATGTAAAAACAAGTGATTCCAGGGTTTGCGTTGGAGAGTTCATGATCAAGTGCCGTGGCTCCTGCAAACAAGGCCGATCAGAAACTGGTATTTGCCAGTCTACCAACAGGAAAGCAGGCTTGGATGCTTGTTGGTGCCTGGCCCAGAGCCTCGTACACAGGAAGCACTCAATAATCCTTGCAGGTTTAATGAAAAAGGAAATCTTCCTCTGCCTGAGGTTTCCAGCCCCCTTACCATGTCTGAAATTTTATCATTATAAATTCATTTCTTGGGACTTAAATAGTCTCCTAGTGAAATGCACAACTTCTAAGAGGAAACAGACCTTCAATATTGTGAATTTATCCTCTCGACCAGCACTGAAAGTCAGGCCTTTTAGAATAAGTGCTTCTCAAAGTGAGATGACATAGCCCAAGAGGAGGTCTGGGATGATCCCCTGGGGTATGGAAGGAAACATTCCGCTCTTATTTATGTTTACTTTTTCTCATTATTCTTAAATTTCTACTCGTGTGTGCTTTACAATGAAATAACATATTACTGATTTAGGACACACAGACTGTAAGTGACACATAGCCTGGAAATTCTTGATTGTTGTTCTTTTTGGGTTTTTGTTTTACAACTGAGGTCCAGTCAAAAAATTAAAAATCACTATATTTTGCAAATGAAAGCTTAATGTTTCTTAAAGCAGGGAGATGAAATGGTTAAAGTTAATACTATAACTTTCTATTCTCCTGAGTTTTAAACCCCCCCAAAAAACTCATTGCACATTTCCTCCAATTATCTGGTTACTTGTTTTACTGTTTCATGTTAAGTTGAACTAGCCACAGATTTGTGTCCCTTATGAATTTTGGTCAAATGCATGGCTACCTGGGGTATAATTTGAAGGGTACTAGTCCAGTTCTAACTTGCCAAACACATTCATCCGCTCAAGTGTCAAGGGGGCTGACATTTTCCACATTTATGTCTTTTGAGTTTCATACTGGAAAAAGGGTATTAAAAATAATTACTTAGAACGTGTCAGTTGTGCATTGGCCCTGGAATATAAAAGAGAAAGTGAGGACATGGGGAAGAAGGGAGAGTTGAAGATTTCACTGTTCACCAGGGAACACAGGCATGCGAATATATGACTCTAAAATCCAACGTAATAAGTGCATGATATGTAGCAGGTTTTTGGCATGTAGTGTTGATTAAATGAGAGGATGAAAAAGGAGTTAAAGGGAAATAAGAAGTGTCTGGAGGCACGAGAGGAACATGTGCCTGCTGGGTCTGAGCAAGGCAGGGTAGACTCACAGAGTCGCTGGCTTGTGGGTGGTGAAGTTCCAGGAATGACTTTGCCAGACAGAGGGGAAGATGCTCATGAGGTTCCAGGTGTGTCAGGTTTGTTTCCTTCTGTTTGTGAGCAGAATTTCACAAAGCCCCTGACTCTGTGATGACATACAGCTCCTCAGAAAGATACTTTCAAGACTAAACAGGATACAGCACGAAGCCTCCTACATCTCTTCCCTGAGTCACTGTATTCCTTAAAAGATGAATGATGCTAATCTTTGCCTTTCCCCATATGTAGGATAATGTCTGAGGGGGGTCGTGATTACACCTCTGCAATCTATAATCAGATGTACTCTCGGACCCTAACTTTGATGTGATTTTGAATGCCCTGAATCTTCACCACCTGTGTATAAACTGTAAATGAGAATACTGCATTGCAGCAGCAATTCCGACAGCACTGCTCTCAGCCCACAGGCCTCTGTCTCTATAGTGCTCAGCAAAATTTCTGAATAAAACTAACTTTAATTCTTTAAAAAGTGGCCAGGCAAGGTGTCCCACACCTGTAATCCCAGCACTTTGGGAGGCCAAGGCAGGCAGATCACTTGAGGTTAGGAGTTTTGAGACCAGTCTGGCCATTATGGTGAAACCTAGTCTCTCTCATAAAAAAAAATAGTTTGGCGTGGTCGTGCATGCCTGTAGACCCAGCTACTCAGGAGAATCACTTGAACCTGGGAGGCAGAGGCTGTGGTGAACCGAGATGGCACCACTGCACTCCAGGCTGGGCAACACAGCGAGACTCCAACTCAAGAAAAAAAAATTTAAAGGCTCAATCTTTTTCTTTAGTCAACATAAGCAAAGGAACACTTTGATGAGAAAGGAGATACAGTGGGAGCCATCACCCTCACTTTCTTACCTAGTCACCAAGGGGCAGGAAATGGGGCATGGGACCAGTCAGGTTGCACTGCTGAGGAGTGCTGGAGCTGGGATGCTGCCTGACACCAGAGACAGAGGGAGCCACAGACACATGGAGGCAAACAGAAGGGAGACAGATAAAGGAGGCAGCTTTTCAGGAATGTGGCCAGCATTGGGGCAGGTGGAGAAGGGAGGGAAAACCTGAGGCTTTGCATTTAGCTTCCACAACAACCTCATTCAACCACTAGATGTCACCAAACATAAAACCCATTAGAAACAGGGAGATGAAGCCACGGAATCTTGATCCCAAATAATTCCTGGACTCAGCCCTGGAAAAGTCTTAAAGCCAAGGAATGTGGCATGCAGATCACTCTAGGTAAAGCAGGACTGACTTTTATAACTGTCACCAAAGGAGACGCCACATCTCTGGTGTCCTGGCGCCTGTATCTCAAACACACAGCATCTTAGTTAATCCTCAGAACATGCCCGAGGGGTAGGACCACCACTATCCCCATTTCACAGGTGGGAGCACTGAGGCCCAAGAGATTGTTACCTACTCAAGTCCACATAGCTAGGAAGGGGCTGAACTAGGATTGAAGCCAGGACTCTCTGACTTTTCCTCTGGGCTGTTTTGTCTATACCATGACATCCATTCCAGGGACATGACCCGCTACCACCATTATAGAAACACCACAGCAGCAGGCTCAAAGGTAGACCAGGTCACTTCTTTAGTTTGTTAAACTCCATTATTCTAACATAATTACTCCTTAATTTTACAACAGCAAATTATAATACCCAGTCATAGAGAACGGTAACCTGGATTGACACAAACAGCAGAAGGTTTTAGTTTGGGTTTGTTTTTTTACTTTTGACATTTATTGCATAGGTTGTACTTCATTTGGGGGATTGGGAAGGAGAGTGTTGTTTGTGATTTTAAATCAACCTCTTTAGCATCTCAATGTCATTTGGCATTGGATAAAGACCAGAGTGTATGTTGTCTGATACAGAAAGTGGGTGAGAATGTAAGCAGAAAAAAGAAAAACAGCACATGAAGAGACAGAAAGCCCAGCTAAGTTCAAACTCTACCACTCAAACACCAAAAGTAGAGGGACGACGGTAGTCTGGAATGAAGCATGGTCCCTCACACAGCAGAAGAGAAACTGGAACATCCCAACATCAGCACCAGAGCAGTTTTCCATGTCCTCATTCCCTCGTTCATGCATTCAAACATTTACCAGGAGCCACAAACATGGCCAAAACATGCCCTTGCCTTTACAACTTCTCCCTGTTGTAGAGGAGACCTCTAAGTGAATAATCAGAATACAACACACTTAACGTTCTATCTGAGATACACACAAGGTGCTACTGGATGGATAAAACAGGGAGGGGAAAAAGTACATTAAACATGGGTTTAAAAGATAAATAAGAGTTCAAGTACAGAAGGGCATGCCAGGCAACAGGAATGAGAAGTGGAAGAGCATAGCACAGAGCAAAAGGGCAGGAGAGGGTCATGGGATGGCAAAAGTTTTCATGCATGTGATGGACTGGGAAACTTGCAGGGTTTGGGAAGGTAGAACAGGAAGAGGCGGGAAGGATAGGCAGGGGCTGGATTCAGAGCCACAGGCCCCGGAGCACTTGTGATGTGCTGTTCTGAACTGAGATGTGCTGTGGGTGTAAAATACACACCAGATTTTGAAGGCCCAGTGGGAACAAATAAAGTAAAATACCTCATTAATATTTTTACATTGTTTGGCTGATTAAATGATAATATTTGGGTTATGCTGAGCTAAATAAAATATATTATTAAAATTAATTTCACTCAATTGTTTTGATTTAGTTAGTGTGGCTGCTAGAAAATTTAAGATGACACATACAGCTCACATTCGTCTCCACTGGGCAGTGCTGGGCTCATTCTTGCATGAGGGCATCCAATTCCATCGTAAGGGGCCTGGGGCTCATCTGGTAGCAACAGGGAGTCACCAGAAGTTTCAGAGCAAAGGAGCAATTCAGTCCATTGCAGGTTTAGGAACACCTTCAGCTTCAGCAGGTGCAGGCTGGAGGGGTAAAGCCGTGGTCAGGGAGGGCACTCGGGGGGACATGAAGCTTCCTAAGTCAGGAATGCTTAAGTCTGAACAAAGCAAAAAAGGAAAATGTGGGAGAGCTATTTAAGACAAGAGAAAACAATTGACAAATCAAAATCAGATTATTACACTACAAAAACATCACAGGAATCAATTACAGTTCTTTGGGGAGAAATGCCTACTCCTCCATCCCCCCACCTCCCCAACTCCCATCAGATCACATAGTGTAACCTTCCTGGCTGATGTAACACACAAAGCTGAAAAGACAGTTTTCAGGGCACAGGAAAAGCAGCGGCAATGCTTAAGTGAATAACTTACTCCTCTTTCCTTATTAAGGAACCAAGAGGAAAACCTACCCCACTGGGCCCCAGACAGCAAACCCTAACAGTGTGCTCTTTTATACCTTCCTTCAAGGCTGCTGACAGGAAAGGCCGTTGCCAAGGAAACAGGCCCAGCCAGGAAGCGAGTGGAGCAAACACAGACAGTCTCACGGCCGATCTGTGGACAGAGCCAACCAATTGGTAAATATTACACCAGGCACATACCAGAGACACAAAGCAAACAGTATGTCATCCCCGCGCTGGGCTGGAATCGTTCCACAAGGAAACGCTGAACTCAGAAGCTGTGCAGCTTGGTTCCCATGTTACAAAGGATGACCTCCCAATATGACAGGGTGTACAGTGGGGCACTGGGACATTTTGCTATAGTGGGATTATAGCTCTCTATATGTGTGAGTTCCACATCTGCAAATTCAACCAAATAAAAAATATTCTCCAAAAAATGTACAAATAATACAAATTGTAAAATACATTAAATAAATAAAATATAAACTATTTATGTAGCACTTACATTGTAGTAGGTATTATAAGCAATCTAAAGTACATGGGAGAATGTACCCAGGTTACAGGCAAATATACTATTTTACGTAAAGGACTTGAGTAGCCTCAGTTTTTGGTAGCAGTGATGACCCTGGAACCAATCCCCCAGGATATCAAGGGGTGACTGTACTGAGCATCTCCCAGCACAGAGCCTATCGGTGCTGGTGGCAAAAGAGATGTCAAGGTACTCTGGAGAAAAGTAGGAAATCAGTGGGTAAGTTACTTCTGCACAGCAGCCTCAATTTTGCTTACCTTTAAAATGGGTATAATCTTTTAAAGATTATGTCACAGGATCATTGTGAGCATTCAATGGAGTAAAATAGTTTAATAAATAAGATAAATATGTAGTCACCTCAATAAATGTTAGTTTCACTTCCCACTCCAGTGTGTGACATCTGGAATTACAGATATTCTGTATACAGTTTGAATGCCAAATATTTAGATACAACACTTCTATTAAGTAAGCCTAAGTCTGTCTTAGCTTTCTTGGTATATAACACTGACTACAACCACAAAGAGATTCTTTTTGCTTTGTACCTTTTATATGAACTGCAGGTAAGTCACATCTCCTGGATTTTTTACTGATGTAATTGATGATCTGGGTTCAAGTCCTGAACATGCAAACCATTGCAGTGAATCCCATTTTATTAGATTTAGGCCATCGCTCTAGTCTAGCAAGATCACTTGAAAGCTGTCCTCTGTCCTCAGAGAGCTTGATGTCTGGAGCAGTGGTTTTTAAAATGTGGTCTCTTGACCTCAGAATTAACTTAGGTGGTTGTTTAACAGGGAAGTTTTCAAGCTTCATCTTAGATCTACTGAATCGGAACATCTGGAGGCAGGTCCCAGAAACCTGCAATTTTAGCAAACTTTCCAGGTTACACTCATGCCTAATAAAGTTTGAAAAATCAATTCTCTTCATTATTTCTGCATTTAAAGAATTGATCCTTGGACCACCTGCATTTGATGCCTGTTGAAATGCAGGTTTCTGATCATCATCCACATGTAAGGAATCGTAGTCTCTGGACTCGAGAACCTGCCTGTGTAACAAACTCTCCAGTTGATTCTCACTCACACTAAAAGCTGAGAACCAATGGACTAATGAATTGTAAAGAAATGCTCCCCAAACTTGGCATAGGTGTGCATAGGACGTGCCTGGAGAGCTTGTTAAAGCAGAGATCACTGAGCCCACCTCCAGAAAATCTGACTCATTAGGTCTGGGGAGGGATCCAAGAACTTATATTTCTAATAAGCTCTGAGGTGATGGAAACGCTGCTGATCTGCAGATCACACTATGAGCAGCCGTGGTGTTAAACTCACATTATTCTATGTATTTTTCAGAATACACCCATATCTAAAGAATCTATACAAATCCTATTGAAACAAAAATGGTCATACCTTTTTGCAACCTGGGAAAGGCTTTGTGTATGAATGTGGTAAAATACACATAACATAAAATTTACCATTTTAGCTATTTTAAAGTAGACAATTCAGTGGGCATTTGATACATACACAATGTGGTGCCACCATCACTACTATCCAGTCCCAGAATTGTTTATCACCCCAGAAGGAGACTACATACTCACTTAGTAGCCACTCCCCATTCTGGCTTCCCCTCAGTCTCTGGCAACCACTAATCTGGTGTTTCTCTCTATTAATTTGTCTATTCTGGATATTCCACATACATGAAATCATACAATATATATCCTTTTGTATATGGCTTCTTTCACTTAGCAAGATGTTTACAAGGTTCATCCATGTTGTAGAATGAATCAGTAATTTATTCTTTTTCATGGCTCAATAGCACTCTATTGTATGGCTAGATCACCTTTTGTTTATCCATTCATCAGTTGATAGACACGTAGGTAATTTCTACCTTTTGACTGCTGTTAATAGTGCTCCGATAAACACTAGTGTGCAAGTTTTTTTTGAACATCTGTTATCAATTCTTTGGGGATATATGCTTAAGAGTGAAATTGCTAGGTCACATAATAAGTTTGTGTTTAACTTATTGAGGAATTGCCAAATTGCTTTCCACAGGAGGCTATGCCACTTTACATTTTAGTCAGCCATGTATTAGGGTTCCAGTTTCTCCACATACTCACCATCACTTGTGATTTTCCTTTTTTTATTATGACCATCCCAGTGAGTGTGATGTATCATCTCGTTGCAATTTTTATTTTTGCTTCCTCAGTGACTAATAACATTAGGCATGTGTTCACACCCTTACTGGCCATTTGTGAATCTCCTATGGAGAAATATCTATTCAAGAATCTGACCATTTTTTAATTGGATAATGTCTTTTTTGTTATTGAGTAGTAAGTTAGTTATATATTCCTGATACTAACTCCTTATCAAAAATGTATACAAATGATTTATAAATAAATCTCATTCTGTGGGTTGCCTTTTCACTAACCTGATAGACCATACCTTTTTGAAGATTAATTAAATTCCAAGGCAATGACAGGTCTACAAAAGGTTGTAACTGGCAAAGACTTGGAATCCATGCTGTCAAAGACTCTCAGAAAAAAAAAAAAAAAAAAAAAACTGAGGCCCAGAGAGCTACACAGGATGTTCCAAGGTCTCATGGGACCTCCTCAGCACTGGAAGGGCCTTAGGGAACATTCAGTCCACTCCCACAACACACAGTAACCACATACACGCAAACACACAAACACGTGATGCCATTTTATGCCTCAGCTATTAAGGGCACTTGAAATACACCGTTAGAAAGTTGCCTCTTTTTAGAAGTCAGGCTGTAATACATCTATAGAGGTTAATGAATTCAAAGTTAGACTTTCAGCACTAGATAATTTTCCGTTAAAATTCTAAAGTCAGAGCTTACAAAGAGAAAGCAAAATAGGTACTCAGGGTGGATCTGGAATTACTTCAATATTAGACACTTCCTTTAATTCGGAATTTATTTCTGAATTAGAGGTATACATATATTACCTACTAGTGAAATGGGTTAATAAGCACAAAGCAAGTGTCTCAAATGCAAAAACAACAAAGGCAAGGAAGTAACACAGAATGTCAAACTCGAAAGAGTGAAAGATGATAGGCCTGCAGTGCTTGTTTTACAATCAAGTGTAAATTCTGCTTTGTTGTGTCGCTGCTTCAAACACTGAACAGACTAAACAAAATGGCAAATGAAACACTTCCATGGGCTGTGAAAGCCCTCATCCAACCCGCCAGTTTATGATTCTTATGTAAGGTGCCCCTTCCTTCATTTTAAATTTAACTAAGTATCTCAGTTCATGATCCTTTCCAATCCAAAGAAGCAAAGATGAACAAAACAAAATAAACATAATCAAGCACTGAATGAGTGTCTGTTATGTGCCTGGGCCTGGTCCAACTGCTAAACCCAAAGAGGTAGAAGTGGTGGAACAGTAGAATCAGGAATGGCAATTGCTGTGATGCCTGGCAGAACAGCTTCAGCCTCACAGGAGCAACAATTAACTAAAAATGTTTTGTTCATGTATACCCTATTTCTTTCTCAAGAGAGCTTTTGGGGGATTCTACAATAAAGAGTATAATAATGTTAACAGAATAAATACAGCAATAGTCAGGAAAAGAAAAAAGTGAGAAAGGAAATACGAAGCATAATAGTAGGGATGACTTAGAATCCAGGAGTAGCATCAAATTTGACTGTGAGCTTCCTAGCAGCCAGGGGGAAAAAGGGAGATACTACGTAATTATTAGTATTAGGACTATGATTCTTAAATCCTTAAGAAAGAAAATATTTTAAAAGTGGCAAGTTCCCAAAGAACATTCTCAAATGTTTGGCTAAAATAACTCCTAATGATTTAAACATAAGGATTTGATAAGTTTTTCTGAAAACCGCCAGCCTACCATTAATGCTTTTCCCTAATGTTTTGCAGTAGGAAAGCCTCATGCAAACTCAGAAAGCTACATGCTATAACTAAGAGAAAATGACATATTAAGGGTCTGATGAGAAGGACTTAGAGGGCTCACATGTTCAGCTGCACACATCCCTGGTAGGGCCATCACGAACATCAAAAATACTCCAGACTATACATCTCTGGGAGTGGAATAACTCCACTGTTAGATAGCTTTCCAGGGAAAGAAAATGGATACAGTCCAAGTCCAAAAACATTAACAACTCCTTTTTTGGGGAGGAAGAACTGTATCTGAGACACGGAAAAGATAAATCCCTGGGAAAAAAAAATCCAGTTATACGTCCCCTAGTAAGATGATGCATCCTGAAGCAATAGACTGTTCTGTCACCAAGGGGATTAGTCTTCTCTCATGCTAATAAAGACAAACCTCTGACTGGATAATTTATAAAGGAAATAGGTTTAATTGACTCACAGTTCCACATGGCTGGGGAGGCCTCACAATCATGGTGGAAGGCAAATAAGGAGTAAAGTCACAACTTACATGGGGGCAGACAAGGGAGCTTGTGTAGGTGAACTTCCCTTTATAAAACCATCAGATCTCATGTGACTTATTCACTATCATGACAATAGCATGGGAAAGACCTGCCCCCACAATTAAATGACCTCCCACTGAGTCCCTCCCATGACATGTGGAAATTATGGGAGCTACAATTCAAGATGAGATTTGGGTGGGGATACAGACAAACCATATCACCCTTGGTGAAGTAGCAAAGAAAGAGTCTTTCTTCAATAGGAGATGGCTGACTGTCTTAGTTAACAAATCCAGCATACTCTGGAATGCCAGGAAAAATGTCAAGCAAATGCATGTGAAGGTGAGAAATAGAGAGAACGTGTAAGATTAGAAACAAGGAGAAGTGATTGTGGTCAAGCTGATTTCTCCATTCCATTCTGTGTCTATAGATACCCATATGCTCTGAGATTAGAGTTATCAAGTCATAAAGTGTAACAGATTAATCATTGTGTTCATTAAGAATATTTTGTAGTAGGCAACCAGAAATTGATTCAAGTTAAGCATAGAAAGAATTTGTTGAAAGGTATTGGAGTGACATACAATAGAATCAAAGGAAAACTAACAGAGAAAGAAAAGCCTCAAGAATCCAGAAACCAGGATTTCTGTGAGCATCTATGTAGCAAGAACTCCTGCCCAGTTACTTTAGGATATCCCTCAGCTCAAGAGTTAAATTCCAAGGAGGAAGAGCCTGATTATTCCAGCATGGGTCACACGTCCATTCTCTGGCATTTCATCTTAACCAGTGGTTGTGAATCAGGGACCATTTTGCCCCGGAGGAGACATCTGGCAATGTCTGGGGACATTGTTGGTTGTCACAACCAGAGGGCATCAGTGCATTTTACAATCAAGGATGCTGCTAAGTATCCTATAGCTCACGGGACATATCCCTGCAACAAAGAATCTACCCCAAATGTCAGTAGTGTCAAGGTTGGGAACCTTGATCCTGACTGATGAGTCCAAAAGGAGCACAGAAGAGGCATTTCCTTAATGGAAAGCTGAGGTGTGTAGTGGTCACATCTTTTGCCCACTCTGCTCGGATTCCCTGGAATCCCTTTGACCATTTCTCTCTTCCCCTTCCCTAGCTTTGTCTCTACCAGAAACCAGCTCCAATATTCTTCAAAGAATAGTCCTGGGCTGCTGGAGCCATTGGCAAGCTTAGAGAGCTTGGAGTGCCTGGGTGTTTATCCCACACGGGAGACCCATAGCGGGGTAATAGGAAAACCCAGCTCTCTTGCCTCAAGTCAGGTGCCATTCACACTCCAGAGCTCCCCCATAGGATGGGGCTGAGGCTGGAACTGTGCTTAAATGGCACCCTTGCTCAGCATCTCCTTCGCCTCAGTCCTGCTTCCCCACTGCATGACTGGTTTCTTCCAGGAAAACTCTCTTAATAACTCATTTGCACCTATATCTCCACAGGATGTGCTTTCAGGGAGCCTGACCTAAGATAAAGTGCTATTGCCAAAAAAAAAGTGGAAGGATTGCTGATAGCAAACCAGCATAGTCATATAAACTCTCCTGCCTGGGTTTCCTGCTCTCCCCTCACCATATAAAAAGGTGAAAGATAGAAATCACGCCCTTATTTAGAGGCAGTGACCAGGAAATGCCCCAACCATCTTGTATCCAAGATTAGACCTCCACAAATAGAACCAGAGGCATAAGGCTCCAAGACAGAAGCAAACAAGTTGATGCTTTCTGATTATTAATAACAGGTTGACACTTTCTAATCACTGATGACACAAACAGCAAAATCACCAACACCAAGCATCAGACTTCATCTCTGTGGATGGCTGGAGAGGCAGCCACCTCATCCAGACAGGAAGAGAAGATTATTCACAGAGGAAAAATTATGATGCTTAGTCACAAAAATGAGATGGGGAAAGGCACAAGAGAATCCAAAGTGTCGACCCCTGGGGAGTTGAATTGCTAGTTCCTTGTGAAAATTCAAGCAGCTGAAATGCAAGGTTTAGATGAATGCCTTATGAATAAAATGTAAGAGATTACTAGTCTGCAGATAAGAAAATTAGACATTTGCAAGCAGCATGGAAGAGCAAGGGAAGTAAGCAATCTTTGCAGATCTGCAAAGTCCTTCAAGTGGATTGAAATCAAACAAAGCATATTAAAAGACACCTAAAATAGGGGAAGAAAACTGACCTCAACTCTGTTGCCTGCCTCGTAATGCCATTAGGAGCTTTAAGTAAAATTGAGAATGCACTCTTCTAAGGCTATGGAACTGTCTAATACGGTAGCTACTGGCCCCAGTGAAATGTCTAAGTTCAAATTATTTAAAATAAAACAAAATCCATAACTCAGTTATTCAAGTGCATTGGGTTCTATTCCCAGCTCAGTGACTTATTTAGGCAGGTCTCATCCCTCTGTGGACCTCAAAATCCCAGCTGGCAAAGAAGGGGCTGACAGTAGGTCTACAAGATCTCTTTCAGCTCTGGTGTTCTTCATTCTGTGGCCTGTCTTGGAAAACAGCTCAGAAGGAATCATCTTAAAATGATCAATAAAGTTTACATACCTACAAATTCAAAATCCATGTCTCCCAGTAGACCAAGAAGTGTACTTCCCACATCCTCCTTCAGTAAAAGATTTGCTACCGCTAGCTCTTGGCTTTTTGGGCTCTGCCTCAGATGCAGAGAGCCATTCCACACAAGGTCATGGCCTCCTGGGAGCAGCCTATATTCAGTGACTGAGCAAGGTGAAGTATAAAGGCCTGGCCATTCTGTACCACAGGAGAAAGCTCTGACAGGCAGTACTGGCTCCTAAGCCCTCCACTGGGTTGAAGGTCTTTGTGGGGCATGCATAACAGTTCAGCTTCCCCTCTGCCCAGCCCTTCTGCCTCCCCACTCTTTCATTGGTGTTGATCGCTAACAAACAGTGTCCACTAATAAATGCCTCAGGGTCGGCTTCCAGAAAACCCAATCTCTGTCAGTGTGGGCCATTAGAGGTGGCTTGGCCAGACTGGACAAATAGAACAAAAGGATTCTGTTGAGATTTGATGATATAACAATTAATAGCAATTGTAATAGCAATTATATTACACGAATAATTTCCAGGCACTTTTTCATGTACTTTACACATGTTAACTCTAATGCTCACCCAACCCAACAAATTAAGTGCTGTCATTATAGACAGGAAACCAAGGTACACAGAGGCTACAACGGGCCGATAGCCCCACAGCTAAGATACGACACAGCCAGACCTAAACCCTGGCAGGCTGGCTCTGGAGTCTGCACTCTCACCCACCAATTTGAGTCATTATCTCACTGGCCTTAAGTCATTAACCCCCCTGGCTTCACTTTTTCCTTTGTGATGTGAGAAGTCCAGAGCCAGTAACCTCTCAAGTCCTTCCAAAGTCACTGCGTGGCGCTCCCTCTCCTTCTCGATGTGTCCATGGCAACCCAGAGCTAGTTCCAGTCAGGCCTAGAACTCAAAAGTAACTGCTGTCCCCATACCCTGAGGCTCTTCGCTCCATTCTGGTCTGCCTTTACAGAAGGTGAGGTGGAGGCAGACCCAGAAGAAGGGCTCTAATCTATCTAGCTCTAATCATGGCTGTACAGTAGCAGTAGTAACAGAAGTAGTGGTAGGAGGAGGATTAACAACATTAATATAAATAGCAGTAGAAGTTACTGTAGTAGTAGAAGAGAAAGAGAAGTAAAGAAAGAGGAAAAGAGAAAGAGGAAAACGACATAGCAGTGGCAGTAGTGGTAGAAGAAGTAGAACTTATAGAGGAACTTACAGAAGAAATCACAGTAATAATTGTAGTAGACACCACAATAGAATTAGTTGTAGTAGCAGCAGTGGCAACAGAATTAGTAGTAAAAGAAACGACAGTAGTTAATAGGTGAAATTGTAATACTATAGGTGGTAGTAATAGTGATAGAAGGAGTAGTAACAGTAGTAAAGGAAGTGGTTTTCAAAGAAGGAGAAGGGGAGGAGAAAGAGGTGGAGGAGGAGAAGGAGGAGGAGGTAGAATTAGAAGAGGAGGAAGGAGAAAAAACACTAACATTTATGAAGACCTCCTATGTGCCAGACACTGTGGCGAATGGATTTTGTATACTCAACCCTCATATCTCTCTTGTTAGCCAGCTACCTACCATAACGCTTATTTCATAGATGGGCAAACCAAGATTCAGAGATGTCAACCTATGCAAAGAGGTGGTAGAGTCCAGGCCTTGGCCTTCCACCGCGCTGGCTGCCTCTCCAAGGCCACCCACACCGTGCGCCAGAGGGAGTAGCTGTGTTCTTTCAATTTTTACAGTGCTCATTCCAAGAGTTCCGCTACATAAAATGATTTGACCCTCTTGTCCTCAGAATTAGTAGGAAACTTAGAATTAACTTCCCTCAGATAAGATCCTTTGTAAATATTTTCCATCTTTGCTTTATTTGAAAAATAGGCATGAGACTGGTTGTCACCCAACACTCTGTTGACACTTCGTTTTTAAAGAACATAACATACATTCTTGGGCTGAACTCAAACATTCTTACATTTTGTTTTTAAAAAAGAAGCTATTTATGGAAAACCATAATTATTGGAAATGCAAGGTGGAATCCCTGAGTTCTTTCTTCCTCTGTGATAAAGGGCATAAAAATGTCAGCTTTCTGAGAGAAATATTCCCCTCTCCAGCCCCATTTCTAAAGACTGGCACAAAGTGTCATCATAATAACAACTTAAAATGTTAACGAATATTTGCCATTTTGAGGGGGTTGCTATGCAAAGCTGGGTTTAGGTCCGGCTGTGTCGTATCTTAGCTGTGGGGCTATCTTTTCATTGAATTCTCATCATAGCCTTATGAGATAGGGTTGACAGCATCAGCCCCATTTTACTAGATGGTGAAATCAAAGCTTGTAGGCTTTAAGAAAATCACTCAAGTTCACCCTGTAAGTGACCAAAGTGGGTTCTTAAACATAGGTCTGTCTGAATCGAAGCAAGAGCTCCTAGACTAACTGGGAGTAGCTGGAAGTTACCAACTAAGGGAATTTAAGAAACTCAACTCTGGAAGGAATGAAAACTTTAGATGGATGACTGTTCAGCAACTGACCCACAAAAACACAGTCATGAGAGGTCACTGGAAATAACCGCCTAAGTAAGAGCTTGGAGCTGGAGTTGGGGGCTCTGTGAATATCTTCATGGTCATTCATTCACTGTGTATTCAGTAAACACGTACTGCTCATCTATCATGACAGACAAAGCCCTAGGAATCAGGGACACAACTGGAACCAAGTCAAACACAGTTGCTGCCTTCCAAGAGGTCACAATTGAGAAGAGGACAGACAGTCAACAAGCAATCACAGTTGAATGGGAGAAATGAAACGCTAAAGTTTCACTTTGAAGGAACTGAGAGGGTGATAGGATACAGCCCAAGGGGAGAGAGGATACAGTCAAGAAAGGCTTGTTGGAGGAGATGCCACAAACTGCTATTTGAAAAACAAACAGAAGTCAGCTGGGTAAATGAAGCTGGCTGTGGAAAGAGTCCTGGGCAGAGAGAATGGCATGCACAGCGGCTTGGAGGAAAGAGAGGGCAATGAAATACTGGAGAACTGCAGGACCTTAGTATGTACATTCTGATGCTGGACATGGAGGCCTCAGTCCTTTGTAGCTGGGTGATGTGAGCCACTCTAAGAGACCTAAGTCCCCTCGTCCTGGCTCCAGCTCCAAGCTTACCCAGTCACCCTCTAGTTATCATTGGCTTCCAATGATGGTTTATCTATAGGGACAGAAGGTCTAGACAGGAGCTAGATTTCAAATGCAAATTAACAGATGGGTTTTCCATTATTTCTTGCCCCTCTCAAGTGAATTGGGTGTTTTCCACTGAGTTTCCTGGAACCTGGTCACCTGAATGTCCAAGCTCACACAGCACAAACACAGACATAGGGTGCAGCACCCTCACTCTGCATGGACCTTTTGGCTGAGATAGATCATTTGCCTGGGGGTGCAGGCCATGGCAAGTTCATGCATCGGTGTTTACTGAGCATCTGTATCTGTTAAAATTCTTTCAATAGTGACGAAGAAAAAAAAAATTCAAAGACTTAAGTAATAAGGGAATTTATGATTTTATGGCCAGAGGACCCAGAGTAGGTTAATTCCATAGCTCAATGATGTCATCAAATACCAAATTTTTTCCTACATTTTCTCTCTTCCTTCATCTTTCTGTGGTTCCTGGTGTCTCACGCAGAGATAATAATCATTAGAAGAAAAGTGACTTTGCCTGCCCTGATCTTATTCCCAAAAGGGCCCTCACCCCATTAGATTTTCCCCTATACCTCATTGGCCAGAAATTGATCACATGCCAAAATTTGGTTAAGGAAAGAAAATGATTGCTTGAACTGGATCCACTGTGGGGAATATAGAAAGTTTCACCACGCCTGATCCACGGCTCTGTGGAGGAGGCAAAATTGAATGATTAGGGGCTCTACCAGCCAGGAAAAGTAGGGTTTAAAAAATGGATATGGGACATTTGTCTGGCTTTCAGTAAGAGCTCAATAAATGTTTTCTCAATGAGGAAAGGAACGAGCAAGTTGAGATGGTTACAAGAGGCAAGGTAGCATAACAGCTATGGATATGTATTCAACACAACCCTCTGAGTTGAAAAAACTAGAAACTCAGTTCAAACTTGCTTCAGAGAAGAATAAATGATACCTATTGAATCCTATAATTGAGAAGTCTAGGATTGTACCAGTGTCAGGCTTAGCAGGATGCAGTAATCCACATACTATTTTCACTAATCAATGCTGTCAACAGCAGCCTCCCAGGTCAACAGCCCTAAGGGTACATTTTTTCCCAGCCTTCCAGCCCAAGTTTCTGATCTGTGGCTCAATGGCCTGATTCAGATACACAGACTGGGGCTGTGAGGGAGCTGATTGGTCAGCCATGGGGTCACATGACCCCCATGGACAGGGGAAGCCGGAAGAGAGTTTCTTGGAGCTCAGGAGCAAGTGAACTGGAGGCAGAGCAGGCACAGGGTGAGGGAGTGAGGAGAGGCTGAAGAGAGATGTGACTTGGCTCTTAGTCATTTTCCATCGTTTCCTCATAGCTCCTGCCTGTTTTTTCTTTGGCGGTTAGGACACAACCAAGCAATCTGCACATTTCCTAGTCATGTCTCTCTGCTAAACAGCAAAAACGCCTTGCGAGAATCATTCCAAACCAGGAGCTGGGTGGGTGGATGGAGAAAGACATTCTCATCTAATTAATGGGAGCTGACGGTCATGAAATGATGTTGGTGGTAAAAACTTCCTTTAACCCAGGTTTAGGAAGGAGCCACTTAGGAGATCTCAATTAATCACGTTTTATTCTTCATAGTCTCAGTGAAAGTAAAGGGGAAACATAATTGGTGTCATTTGGTTAAAATGTGGCAATTTGTCCATTGGCAGGTTTTTTTGGTGAGAAGGGGTGGGGATCTGGCCAGAGCAGAACAAACAAGGTAGGCATGTTGTAACAACGCACAGCGGAAGCCTGTCTGTTTGGAAAGGGAGCTGAACAGAACACATGAGTGGTTTTCACGTAATTCAGAACCCACCACTACTGCACTCATTTCAGAATTTCCAAAATGGGTTCCTCTTGAGTGGGCCTATAGGAGGCATCAAACATCACATCCCCCTGGAATGATCACATGACAAATATAAGAAAGCATGCCATGTAGTGTCAGGATGTATTCTGTGGCCCAGTTTCCCCACCATAAGGCCTTGCCCTTGCTGGTCTCCCCACCTGGAATGCCCTTCTCTGAGATCTTTTCAGGGCTGGCTCATCCTGTATCTTCACATCTTAGTTCAAATGTCACCTTGTCAGAGAGGCCTGACCCCAAGATCTGCTTCACAGGACACTACTTGATTTCTCAGCATATCCCTGACTGATATGTACTTGGTTTATTTGCATGTTCATAGACTCATTTGCTTTATGGCTCAGGATGGCCCCTTAAGGGTAGATGCTAGTCCTGTCTTGGTCACCAGTAGATGGCCAGTGCCTCACCAGTGACTGGCACTCAAATATTTTTGAAAAACTTAATGATCTCTGGCCCCTTCTTGCTAACATCTGCCATAGCAGACTCCTTACATAGGCTCCAAACTCTTGCATTGGCTCTTCCATCTTCCAGAAATCCATGTCCTCACTCACCTTCACACCAAACGACTACATGATGAATTCCATTCATTCTTTAGGGCCAGTGTTACCTTCTTTTTGTAGCTTGCCTAGATCCCCAGCTCAGCCCAAGATAGAGTATAACAGAAATAACCCAGGCCCTGAAGTTAGACAGACCTATGTTCAATTTTGCCTCCAACACATACTAGTTATGGATGCTCAGAAACATGTTTGGCTCTCGTAGCCTCAGTTTTCCCATCTGAAAAATGAGAATCATAACAGTACTAACATAGAATTTCCTTGAGGACTAAATGAGATCAAATGCATACAAAATGCCCAGTCCTAGCACCTCACATTATTGTTTTAGGATTCTAGAATCAATCATAGTCATTTGTGGATGTATCTGTACCAACAGGAGGCTGTGAATTCCTCAAGAAGGGACTATTTGCTGCTTCTCTTTATGTTATCATGTCTTGCATTTTTTGTGGAGCATAGTAGGTACTCAATAAATATGTGTCTAATTAAATTAGATGTCATTCCAACATTTCCTAGGAATTCAAGTGGCTTCTCTACTCCTTTTCCTTGACTTGCAGCTATCCAGAAAAAGCAAACCCATGTTGCTCATGTCACAAGCAAAAATTTAAGAAGAAATGTCATCCATGAGAAAATAATCACACCCCATGTTCCCACACCAAACCGAATTGTTTTCAGTCAAGTTCTAGTCTGTGCACTCTGCCCTTCTAACCAATGTTTATTAATATGAGCAATCAAGAGGTTACTAGGGGCAATCACTCAAAACTGGCAGGAAACTAACATTTGATTGGTATCTGAGTCTCTCTCTGGAATGGGTGCGTCTTCACGTTCACTTCTCATGCTGAGGTTTGTTTTTCCCACATGTTGTTCAGAAAACACAAGACTTAATGCCCTAGCTTTCTGCTGCCTAAAACTGCCAACCCTTCCCTTCTTCAAACCCAGGGACTATGTCAACTTTAAGGTCATGACCACAGGGCCACAGAGGAGCCAGACATGATAAAAAATATATATATATTGATTGCTTCCTTGGTCTCTGGTGCAATCAACAGGAGCCCTCAGCTCCCAGAGTCCCAAGACTCTACAAATTCCTGTTCCAACCCAAAATTTCACCAGTCACTAGGGCACTAATCATTTTATCAGACACCTAAGGTGGCTCCAGCATCTCATTCCAAGTTCTGACTATGCTTTATTTTTTTTCCAACATTATAAATGTGCTACTTTTAAAAAAACATGTTTTTGTTGGAAAGATCTGTATGTCCTTACTAATCTTTCAGATCTTACTGGAGTCCCTTAATATGCCCCTTAAAATATCCATTAAAAAGTCAACCACAACTGTTTAAATACTTTTAATACATACATTTAACAAGAGAGCAATGATATATGCTACACCGTTCAAAGATGGTGGTGGAGTTAGAAAGGGAAGTCTGTGATGAGTATGAGGTCACAGACTCGCCATTGGGGACCATTCTTCATTCAGCAAATTGTCATTTACTTGGAATAGCTCCCCCATTCCATGGATTTTAGGCATATTTTCTCTTTCAATGGGAAAATGGAAGGAATAGGTCATTGGGACCTTTCACTTTTCTCATTCCTATCATCTAAACACAAAGAAACTGCCCTGTTTAGAAAATGCTGCTAAGTTAGGGCAGCCCAGGGATATTTCAAGCTTGCATTCTGGCCATTTCTCTCTGTTTTATATGGCTTCCTATTCTCACATCCAATGAAAATAGCTCTTTCCATGGCAACACCACATAGAGATATCATGGCAGGATTGTGTTGTGGTTTTTTTGTGGGGTTTTTTTTTAGTGTACTATTTATCTTGAAACTGCACCAATTTCTCTCCTTTTTCTCTCATTCCACAATCACACCAGTGTTGGCAGGTTCTCTTGAGGGCATGTGAGGACACTTAGTCACCTTTACCAAAGGATTGTAGTTCTCCTTCTTTAGTCCACCATACAACATTAGTCCTCTATACTTGCCAAGTTTTTAACTTTGGGTGCTCAAGTTGAAGTTCCCAGTTTGATGTTCAAAGCCATTCACAATAGCCTTGACTGCTTCCATATTTTCATATCCTAACATTGCCCACATGATAAAAATGCTGAGCTGTTTAACCTGTGACCCAAAGACCTTGTTGGCCAGCCTCTCACTGCATTACAGCCAAATTTAACATATCACCTTATTCCAAACACACACATGTTAATACACACATACACACAAATACATAGCCACATAAATCTATTTCCTATAGTGTTTAGACAATAAAGTAAAATTTTGCTGAAAGTCTATGGAGAAGACTGAGGATGGGAATTGTACTACACATTCTTAGACAAATGTGCCTTTAAAATGCCTTTTATAACATTCATTTAAAGTTCCTTTCCCTTTAATAATTGTTAAATGTGGGGGAGAGAGATCCAAGATGGCCGATTAACAACAGCTCAGGATTGCAGCTCCCAGTGAAAGCGTGGAGAGCGAGTGGACACCGCACTTTCAGATGAATTTTTGTTGCCCACAGACTGGGAGATTCCCGGTGGAGGAGCCACACGGGTGGCCAGTGCGACTTTTTTGGCCGGCACGGCTATTTTGCCGGCGCCCCGGCACGGCGCTTCTCGGTGCGGAGTATACGGGATGGGGTTCCCTTTGACTCTGGCTCGGCTGGTCCCATCCCCACAAGGAGAACAGCAATTGGAAGCGCTGAGGACTGAGAGTTTCACAGTAAGCACAGCTGAACCTGGGAAAGCCAAGCTCAGTGGGAAAGGGGCATCCACCAAAGGAAAACTAAGAAACAGAAAAAACTTCGTCACCAACAAGCCGGACGATCACTCAGACCCAATCTGAAAGTCGGCAATTACAAAGACGACAGGTGGATAAATCCAAAAAATTGGAAGAAACCAGTGCAAAAAGGCTGAGAACACCCGAAATCAGAATGCCTCTCCTCCTACAGGGGATCGCCGCTCCTCATCAGCAAAAGAACAAGGCATGATGGAGAATGAGTGTGACGAACTGACAGAATCAGGCTTCAGAAGGTGGATAATAAGAAACTTCTGTGAGCTAACAGAACATGTACTAACCCAATGCAAAGAAACTAAGAACCTTGAAAGAAGATTTAATGAAATGCTAACGAGAATGGACAACTTAGAGAGGAATATAAAGGAATTGATGGAGCTGAAAAACACAACACGAG
>CAUYLG010047881.1:0-95537 GCA_963573385.1 Cacajao melanocephalus | reverse complement strand
CAACTGGAGTTAATTTTTGTATAAGATGTAAGGAAGGGGTCCAGTTTTAGCTTTCTGCATATGGCTAGCCAGTTTTCCCAACACCATTTATTAAATAGGGAATCCTTTCCCCATTGCTTGTTTTTGTCAGGTTTGTCAAAGATCGGATGGTTGTAGATGTGTGGTGTTACTTCCAAAGCCTCTGTTCTGTTCTGTTGGTCTATATCTCTGTTTTGGTACCAGTACCATCCTGTTTTGATTACTGTAAACTTGTAGTGTAGTTTAAAACAGGAATGTGATGCCTCCAGCTTTGGTTTTTTTGTTTGTTTGTTTGTTTTTTGCTTAGGATTGTCTTGGCTATTCAGGTTCTTGTTTTGGTGTCATACGAAGTTTAAGGTGTATTTTTCCAGTTCTGTGAAGAAGGTCAATGGTAGCTTGATGGGGATAGCATTGGATCTGTAAATTACTGTGGGCAGTATGGTCATTTTCATGATATTCATTTTTCCTAACCGTGAGCATGGAATGTTTTTCCATCTGTTTGTAAAGTAATCAAAACAGCATGGTACTGGTACCAAAACAGAGACTTCAAACTATACTATACTCTCTTATTACCTTGAGCAGTTGTTTGTAGTTCTCCTTGAATACGTCCTTCACATCCTTTGTTAGCTGTATTCCTAGGTATCTTATTCTCTTTGTGGCAATTGTGGATGAGAGTTCACTCATAATTTGGCTCTCTGTTATTGGTGTATATGAATACTTGTAATTTTTGCACATTGATTTGAAATCCTGAGACTTTGCTGAAGTTGCTTATCAGCTTAAGGAGATTTTGGGCTGAGATGATGGGATCTTTAAATATACAATCATGTCATCTGCAAATAGAGTTAGCTTGACTTCCTTTTTTCCTAATTGAATGCCCTTTATTTCTTTTTCTTGCCTGATTATTCTGGCCAGAACTTCCAATACTATGTAGAATAGGAGTGGTGAGAAAGGATATCCTTGTCTTGTGCCAGTTTTCAAAGGGAATAATTCCAATTTTTGCCCATTCTGTATGATATTGACCGTGGGTTTCTCATAAATAGCTTTTATTATTTTGAGATACGTTCCATCAATACCAAGCTTATTGAGAGTTTTTAGCATAAAGGGCTTTTGAATTTTGTTGAAGGCCTTCTCTGCATCTATTGAGATAATATGATTTTTGTCTTTGGTTCTGTCTATGTGATGGATTACATTTCTAGATTCCTGTATGTTAAACAAGCCTTGCATCCGAGAGATGAAGCTGACTTGATCATGATGGATAAGCTTTTTGATGTGCTATTGAATTCAGTTTACCAGTATTTTATTAAGGATTTTTGCATCAATGTTCATCATGGATATTGGCCTGAAATTTTCTTTTTTAATTATGTCTCTGCAAGGTTTTGGTATCAGGATAATGTTGGTCTCATAAAATGAGCTATGGAGGTTTCCCTCTTTTTTTATTGCTTGGAATAGTTTCAGAAGGAATGGTACCAGCTCCTCTTTGTACCTCTGGTAGAATTAAGCTGTGAACCCATTTGGTCCTGGACTTTTTTTGGTTGGAGGCTATTAATTGCTGCCTTAACTTCAGAACTTGTTATTGGTCTATTCTGAGATTCAACTTCTTCTTGGTTTAGGCTTGGGAAGATGTAACTTCCAGGAACTTATCTATTTCTTCTAGATTTACTGGATTATGTGCATAGAGGTGTTTGTAGTAATCTCTGATGGTAGTTTGCATTTCTGTGGGATCGGTATGATATGCCCTTTATCATTTTTTATTGCATCTATTAGCTTCTTCCCTCTTTTCTATTTCATTAGTCTATTTTGTTGATCTTTTCAAAAAAAACAGTTCCTGGGTTTATTGAAGGTTTTTTGTGTCTCTATCTCCTTCAGTTCTGCTCTGATCTTAGTTATTTATTGTCTTCTACTAGCTTTTGAATTTGTTTGATCTTGCTCCTCTAGTTCTTTTAATTGTGATGTTAGTGTGTCGATTTTAGATCTTTCCTCACTTCTCATTTGGGCATTTAGTGTTATAAATTTCCCTCTAGACACTACTTTAAATGTGTCTCAGAAATTCTGGTACATTGTGTGTTCATTCTCATTGGTTTGGAAGAATGTCTTTATTTCTGCCTTCATTTCATTATTTATCTAGTAGTCATTTAGGAGCAGGTTGTTCAGTTTCCATGTAGTTGTATGGTTTTGAGTTATTTTCTTAATCCTGAGTTCTCATTTGATTGCACTGTGGTCAGAGAGACTGGTTGTTATGATTTCCATTCTTTTATATTTGCTGAGGAGTGATTTACTTCCAATTGTGTGGTCAATTTTAGAGTAAGCGTGATGTGATGCTGAGAAGAATGTGTATTCTGCGGATTTGGGGTGGAGAGTTCTGTAGATGTCCAGATCTGAGTTCAAGTCTTGGATATCCTTGTTAATTTTCTCTCTCGTTGATCTGCCTAATATTGACAGTGGAATGTTAAAGTCTCCCACTATTATTGTGTGGGAGCCTAAGTCTCTTTGTAGGTCATTAAGAACTTGCTTTATGTATCTGGGTGCTCCTGTATTGGGTGCATATATATTGAGGATAGTTAGCTCTTCTTGTTGCATTCATCCTTTTACCATTATGTAATGCCCTTCTTTGTTTCTTTTGATCTTTGTTGGTTTAAAGTCTGTTTTATCAGATACTAGCAATGCAACCCCTGCTTTTTATTTGCTCTCCATTTGCTTGGCAAATCTTCCAACCCTTTGTTTTCAGCCCATGTGTGTCTTTGCAGGTGAGATAGGTCTTTTGTTTAAGGCAAGTAGTCTAAGTAAAATTGATAGTTTGGCTGTGAAAAAAAAAAGTTGAACACATGGACTGTGGAAAAGTTGCAGTAATCCCTTTTTCAATTAATAAAAAGGCTAAAATATTCTCACATAGGCTGGGCATGGTGGCTCAAGCCTGTATTCCCAGCACTTTGGGAAGCCGAGTTGGGCGGATCACACAAGGTCAGGAATTCAACACCAGCCTTGCCTATGTGGTGAAACCCTGTCTCTACTAGAAATATAACAAAATTAGCTGGGCGTGGTGGTGCACGCCTATAGTCCCAGCTACTCAGGAGACTGAGGCAAAAGAATTGCTGGAACCTGGGCAGCAGAGGTTGGCAGTGAGCCAAGATCACGCCACTGCATTCCATTCTGGGCAACAGAGCAAGATTCCAACTCTATAAATATATAAATATATATATATATATTCTCAAGTAAATGTCCAGAGTTTTTTTAATAAATGGAAAAAGAATGCTCAGCCAAATTTGTACACAACGTTTGATTACTTAGATATTAGAATTTTTAAACCAGAATATATTTCTTGGTAAGCAAGATTGAATTTTTATTGAGAGTATTGCTGTTATGAGCTAATAACTAGAAGAGCTACAGATAATTAGAACACGGAGGAAGGAAGCTTTTCTATAATCACTGCGCAGAGAAATTTAGTTTAACTCTGCACTTGTTAGTGGGAGCACTCTTCCAGTAGGAGAAAATGTATAGATCAGTTAGTTAACTATGAACTCTCCTTTCCTTAAATGCCTAGATTACTTTATTTGCCAAACAGTTCCATTTCATGGAGCTGAACTCCATCTTATCTCCACGGTGGCTAAGGCCAACCAGAGTGCAAGAGAAGATTGTTGTTCCACTTCACTCTCCTAGTTTGTTGCCAAATACTTGTGAAGCAGTAAGGAGCAAAACTAAGAGATCTTACATGTAAATGAGAATCTGCCATGCGATGCAGTGTCATGAGAGATTATATACATATTTCAATATATTTCCCAAAAGTATTTCCTTAGGTTGAGATTTGTCAGAAAGTGAGCAGATCCTGAGAAAACTATTGGAGGTACTGGTATTCAGCATAAGAAGTTGCAAGGTTATTTCATAAGTGCAACCAGATCCCTCATAACAGAAATGTAAGCATTTCTATTGGAAATAAAAATATTGCATAAATTATTGCTCTTTTGCATTTGTTAATAATCAAGCACAGTTGCAAGTTTTGTTAATAAAGCATTTAATTGATGAAGACAAAGTGAGATGTTTCTCTGTTTTCTTGTTAATAAAGTCCCTTGAAATCCTGTCCATGAATCAAAAGCAATCTGCACCGGCTACCAGCCGGTAAACAATCCATCTACTCAGGGAGAAAACACTGAGTGGGCATCCAGTGGCCACACAGAACAAATGCCCTTGAGTTGGAGTGAGACAAGAAAGAAAAGTGTCATATGTTTGAGGGAAGGACACACGCATATGGACACACGTACACAACGCAAACTAAAACAAAACAAAACAAATAAAACCGACTCCTGCAGATGTCCATATAAAACCTATTTGTAAAACATATGCTATGGAAATATCATGGGAAGGAGTAAAACTGCCCATGAAAAGAAAGACAGGTGACACTACTAGTGACTGCAGTCACCCACAGCTGCAAAAGTTTCATGTGAAATAGTTTATATTACATTTACAAACCACAGATAGTACTAAACTCTCTCTATATGTTGTTTCTCCCTATTTCACATTGTGTAGGGCAGATAGCAGAGCATGAACAAGATGAGCAGAGGTAATTCATGTCCTGAGTGGAATAGGGCAAGATTTCAGCACACTACCCAGAATAAAAAACAATTTAAAGCTTACAAATTGCTGATTTCTGGAATTTTCCATTTAATATTTTCTGACTGTGGTCCACCACAAGTAAACAAAACTGCAGATAAAGAGAGTCTACTGTGATTCAAAGTATGGCTTCTTTCTCTTGAAAGTGATTCAGAAAAGACCGCACCTACTAACCATGGAGGTAAAGAAGAACACTCATTCTGGAAGAAAGAAGCCAAAAAGTTGGTGTTTGAAAGCTAGACTCACATCTTTGTGAATAAATTTTCACGTACTTTAATCATGAGAGAAGTATTAAAAACACACTATGTTTATTTTCAGTGTTTTTTTGATCTATTCTAATATTCTCACATATTCTTCAGCTTCCGGTTCTCATGATATTCAGTGAAGGTTCAGTGTTCTTGTGAAATGTATTAGCTATGCAAGTTAGATTAGGAAGTGACCCACAATTCTAGAGATTCTAAACCTTGAACTTGTCTTCCTTTATCATAATATATCTGTCCTAATTTTTTTTTTTTTTGAGACAGAGTTTTGCTCTTGTTGCCCAGGCTGGAGTGCAATGGCACAATCTCAGTTCACTGCAACCTCCGCCTCCCGGGTTCAAGCAATTCTTCTGCCTCAGCCTCCCAAGTGGCTGTGATTACAGGCATGCGCCACTGTGCCTGGCTACTTTTTTGTTCTTTTAGTAGAACTGGGGTTTCTCCATGTTGGTCAAGCTGGTCTAGAACTCCTTACATCAGGTGATCTGTCTGCCTTGGCCTCCCAAAGTGCTAGGATTACAGGCATGAGCCACCGTGCCCAGCCTATATGTCCTAATTTTCACTACATCTTTACCTGTTTTATTTGCACTGGTATATCAAAATTACAAGCTAACAAAAGGATTCCAAATACATGTTGTTAATCAGTATTTTTGTCATAGTCTAAATACTATGTTTCTCAACTTGTAGCTTCATTTAATCATTGAATCTATAGCCTGAGACTCTTTAAATTGTATAATGCTATGAAGTGCAAAGAAGATTTTGTTTTAAATGGAGTGACCATTTGTCACTCAGCAAATCAGACCATGAAGAAGAAGTTACTAATCTAACTCCTTGTAAGGTTTCCCTATTCTTATCGGCCAACTTTTAAGAAATAGGAGACATTTGAATGGGTACCAAAATATATGTCAGAAAAAGTACATATATTATTTCAGAATATTGTTTATGTAATTCAAGTCAACATAATGGTCTTTGAAAACTTTGGTGCATCCTGTAATTCTCTCCCAGAATACTTAGTTTTATTTTGGTTTTTGTTTTAATTGGATTTGAGGGATTTTCTCACAATAATAGTATTAAATATATGTTACTAATAGAAACCTAAGAAGAGGGGAGGTATTTGTGCGTTGGGTGTGTGTATGTATATGTGTAAATACACATATGTGTATTTATATGTGTGTTTGGTGTGTGTGCTTATATACATACACATACATGTATATGTATGTATATAATAAATATATATACACATGTACATATATATACATATAAACACACACACATATATGTTTATATATTATAAAATAGTTAGAAAAAGTAGGTAAAGTTATTCAACTAAAATTTCCTCTAATAAGGAATCTGCAGGATTTTTCCAGAACCCCTTCAGAAGTCACTTGAGTTGTATGGATAGGTTAGAATTTGCTCTAATCCCTCGTAATTGTATGTATGTTTTGATAAAAGATAGCGTACACTCATAATTTGACATTAAAATGTAAATGTAACACTGTTAACCCTTGTTTTCAATAGCTTTTCCAGGTACAATTATAGATTTTTACTTACCTACACTTTTTTTTAAATGAGAGCTCTGTTGCCAGATTCAACATTGTTTTCTCTGGCACCTTCAAGCATATATTGTTACAAAAGCAGTTGTAGTGAAAGTAACTTGATAGTTATTGTGTGGCTCAAAGGAAGGTTTCATAATCCAGTGCTTTTGGACCCTGTCTGCTAAACTGAGGTCAAACGTCTGTCTTTGAACTGGTTCCTGTGTCCATGGGAATGAACTACTCATATAACTTAGACCACAATCCCCAGCCCTGCATAAGGAAATAGAAGTAGTCTTACTAGAACCAGATTGAGAATGGGGCAGAGAGTTGGGAGTAGAGGCTAGACAGAAACTGATGTACTGCTCAAATAAAAATAGGAAATGTATGTTGAAAAGGCAATTAACGTATGTCCAATACAGCTTGTTACTTGATTATGGCATATGGTATAACATGTGATATTCATCTTATCAATAAGGACTGAATAACAGAGCTGCAAAGTAATGAAGCATGCTAATAATGGAAACGAACTGTGGCTTAACTATCTCCTCCATTAAATTACAACTATAGGTTTAAAAGGCAAAAACAATGAAACAAAACCAATAAAATCCCTATTTTATGCTATTTCCAAATAATCAACTTTCCTCCATAAAATATTGAGGTATCAAATCTGGATGTTCTATAACTTTTCCTAATTAAAGAGAAGAATTTTATTCAACATTATAGATGCTATGAAAAGCAGGTTTGTACTTTAAAAAGTAAGGAAATTATTTTTCCCCTAATTTTTAGATTTTTTTAATTCTGTGACTAAACAAACACATTCATTTATCTCTGTTGATGCATTTCCATTTCCCTATTCCAAATGACTTTGTGTCAGAAAACAAACATTTTTGTCAGGAATAAAAAAAACTTTATTCATAAAGTTACAATAGGTAAAAAACTGAGGACCTTAAAAAATATTCTTTTGCAATTTCTAGCAACATTTGCAACTGGAAATGCTAAGCTGTTGACTATGACACAACTTGGAAAGGGAAAACAAAAACAGAAACATTTCAAATCTTCCTCAGTGACATTTTAACAAGAAGTAACAGGAATTCCAAAGGAGAACATATAACTATAAATACACCTCTGATGTATTTTTAAAGTCTATGTGATTAGCGCATAACAATCCCATACAAGGACAGAAGGATAATACTGCCAGTGTTCATTGCTTGAAAATAATAAATGGGGCCAGGCGTGGTGGCTCATGCCTGTAATCCCAGCATTTTGGGAGGCCAAGGTGGGCAGATCACTTGAGGTCAGGAGTTCAAGACCAGCTTGGCTAACATGATGAAACACCATCTCTACTAAAAATATGAAAAAATTCCAGCTACTTGGGAGGCTGAGACAGGAGAATTGCTTGAATCCAGGAGGCAGAGGTTGCAGTGAGCCAAGATTGAACCACTGTGCTCCAGGCTGGGCAACAGAGTAAGACTCCATCTCAAAAAACAAAAAGAAAAAAGAGAAAGAAAGAGTCTGGGAGTGGTGGTTCATGCCTGTAATCTCAGCACTTTGGGATGCCAAGGCAGGTGGATCTCCTGAGTTCAGGAGTTCGAGACCAGCCTGGCCAACATGGTGAAACACCGTCTCTACTAAAAATATAAAAATTAGCCAGGCATGGTGGCCTATGCCTGTAATCCCAGCTACTCTGTAGGCTGAGGCAGGAGAATAGCTTGAACCTGGGAGGCGGTGGTTGCAGTAAGCTGAGATCGTGCCACTGCACTCCAGCCTGGGCAGCAGAGCGAGACTCTGTCTCAAAAAAAAAAATAAAAAATAAAGAAAGTAATAAATGGATGATGTGGACTAGCATGGTAGGCTACATTTTTCATCTTGGAAATTTTATGGTCAGAGAAGTTTTTTTTTTGTTTTTTTGGTTTTTTTTTTGGTAAACAAATGTGAGAAAGAATTAGTTATATCAACTGCTTTCCAATAGAAACAGACTTCCCAAGCCATCTGGTAGCCAAGGAGCACACAATACAGACAATCTTTGAGCTACCTCCTGTTTTGTCTGATGCTCAGGGCATTATAGATGTTCCCCATATCAGGTACATGACTGTGATGCTAAACCAATTACTTTTAGAAAGTCAGGTGGTTCTGAAAAATGTCAGTAGAATGTGGGCAGTGTGTATGTGCCTTGGGCAGAGAGATAGGGGATCAGTGAGGTTGGCAGATGGGACTTTGAACTGTATTATTCAGCCCCCAGGTCTGGAACAGTAATGCCTCTTTGCAGATGAGTGGTATTTTCCAGCTCATTATTTTCCACTTGACTTTCCTGTAAATGTAAATCAGAATTAAGAAAGGAGGGAGAAAATAACCTTCACTGTTTACACTAATCTGTAGCAGAAGATGCATTTTTAAAGGGAGAAGGGTAAACCTCAAGTGATCTGAGGTTTATATGAGTGCGCCAAGGAAGCACTATTAACTGGCATCTTCTGCAAACTCAGAACTCTTTCAGAAGCAAAGCCACTTTGCAAATCTCACAAGAGCAGGCTTTCTTGCCTACTCCCTGGGAGTTCCCATTTCAGGTCTTGCTTGGAAATGGCCCAAGAACAGATCCCTCTTGCTGTTCCAATACTTCTGTTTCTCTGCTTCCTATCTGTAACCAGAATTAGTGAAAACTAATTTATGAGAAAAGAAAAATCAAAGTTGTATGATTTAATACAAAAACTTCTGTCATGCTGATATTTTACCCACTGTTTTATCTTTTTAAGAGTTCACACGAGTATGTTCACAGCAGCTTTGTGTGTCTAATCCTAGTTGTGCTGTTAGTCTGGGTTTGTTTGGTCCTCTCTCTATGTAAGAAACACTTCAAACTCCTGTCCTCTGAAATCAGCAAGGGCGAAGGAAACCTCCAACTGCTCTTCCTGAGACAGTGCCACCTTCAAACCTGGCCTGCACAGCCCTTACTGCAGACAGTCACAAACTGGTCAGAACTCCTGCAGGCCAGGTTGTGAAAGGGAGGGATTGGAATTCTTTCCAGCACCTGTTTGCCTATGGCTTTGCTATGGAAATTAGGCTAGAAGTTTATTCTGTAAGTCTGGAAACTGAAGTTTAAATTTACTCAATTTTGAAAATGTAGAGAATATGAATGTTTTTCCAATCTCTCTTTCACTAAAAGATTTTAGTACTTCTGGCTAATGGTGTTGTTGCCCTCAGGGAAAATGCTCTAATGAACTTCTTTGAGACCTGTCGGAAACCACACTGGAAAAATTCACCGATGGATTACTCAATATTCACTGAGGTACATTTGTTCCCATTCCTGTGAATATGGTGAGAATGAGGGAGTTGGAGGGTGAAAATGTTGGGTAGGAATCAAGGTTGGGAGTATATTAGGAAGAGAGATGGCACACATTACACAGTTCTCAATGATAATTTAATAATTCTATGCAATAAGCTTTTGTTTTTGAGACAGGCTCTCACACTGTCACCCAGGCTTTAGTGCAGTAAGATGATCGTAGCTCACTGCAGCTCAAGAGAACCTCTCTCCTCAGCCTTCTAAGTAGCTGGAACTGGCACAACAAATTTTCTTGGTATTAAATGAAATCGTGTGTTTTGTGTGCCTGTGTCTATTGTAACGACTGCATCAATTATGGTATTGCCAAGTTTGGGATCTCTCCAGAAAAGAGTACCTGAGACAGATGTTTGCAAGAAGTAATTTACTGGGGATTCTCTCAAGAGATAGGATATGGCAACCTAGAAGAATGAGACAAAGATGGAGGCATCCATTCTTGGCAAACCAAGATACATTATTGAGCTAGTTCGCTGCCATACAAACTCATGGTTAAATCTTGTGAGACACTGCAAGATCTAAGTAAAATAAGCACATCAGAATTGTCACTGTAAGATAAGGGAGAGGAGAGTACTCACCAGTTCCTGTCCTTTATAGGTAAGAGGTCACTTTGTGGTTTGTAAACTTTCTCACTTTGAGTTTGTTCATGCATCAGAGTAGTTGGGTAGATTCCTGAAGACATTCCATGTGGAGATGCCCAGAGCCCAGGAGTTAAAATAGGGAAACTCATGGTGCTCTTCATGTGAGGTGATGCAAGGATACCCTTAGCGTATTCTATTTCCTTGCCTCCCTTATGCCTGGCATAAAAGGATAAGATAAGGAGATATGAGACTGAGCACCAGAGCAGTCTCATTAAAGGTCCCCATTGAAAACAAAGCATGGATGGAATATAATAATCGCAAGATGTTAAATTTACCAAAATTTGACTTAAGAAGACCACACGGATGAAGCAGTAATAAGACCTTCAGTAACAATTGAGTGCTTGCCACCTGAAAATGATGAGAAGAGTGAATGCAGTCAGCAAGAGATGAGTAGGTTCAGCTTCCTCTAGAGGAGTGGTGGCCTTCCAATAAAGGAGACAGCAGTAGGCTGCTTGGCAGAGAGGTAGCTGGAGATTAAGAAGCTCTCCTGCGGCCCTCAGTGTCCTACAGGGATTCTCTATTCGCTGAAACTAAAAACCAACATTGCATGAAGACTGCTATCTTGATGTAGTCTCACACATCAGCTTTCTGAAGCAGAGAGCAGAGTGGGGAAAGGTGGAAAGTAGACATGGAAGAAAAAACTGAAGATACCTGCCATAATGATTTGCTGGAGGTTTTTGATCAAATGCCCACTTTTGCTTTGCTCTTGACTAATCTTGATCAGTTCTACAGATGGCAAGCCTGGTTGGACCTCAGCTTGGTTTCAGACCTCTGACTGAGATTTTTTCTTTAACATTAAAGAAAAAAAAATTGTGAAATAAGGATGTCTATACAAAACAAAACAAAACAAAAAATCATCCTTAGTATTATAGCTCAGAAATAATTATTGTAATTTAAGATTATGTTTCTTGGTAAAAGAATGCTTGGTAAACTGAATCAATTACTTTAAACATATTATATCATGATAATGCAGTTAGTATTAAATAAGTTATCCTTGGATTAATTCAGTTAATATTAACTATTTTTCATTAGTAAATATTTTTTGCAAATACAATTTGCAATGTTCCATTTAATTTAGCTATTTTTTATTGTTACTCATTTAAGTTAATTCTGATATTTCCCAATTAATTCATTTTGTTATTTAAATAATATTTATTAAATACCTAGAAAAACAGAGAAAAATACCTGCGTTCATTGATCTTAAACTTTAGTGAGAGAGACAATAAAGAGATAGACTAGCAATATGATATAATATAAAATTGTGATCAACACTAGGAAGAAGATTAATGCAGAAGAAGGTGATAGAGCAGGGTAGACAGGCTTTTCTGAGAGGGGTATTTCTGATCTGAGGCCTGAACATATTGAGAGAGTGAGGTACAAGTATATGTTAGAGATCAGTGCTACAGACTCAGGGAGGGGCAATAACAATTACCTGAAGACAAGCTTAAAGGTCTGTAAGAAGACCATGAGGGCCACAGTATTATGAGCAAGGAAGAAAGAAATAGGTGGGGTCCATGAGAAAATCAGGACTTGGGGGCAGAAGGGGAGGGATAGCAGGGGGTTGGGGGATTGGGGAGAGATAACATTAGGAGAAATGCCTAATGTAGATGACAGGGGGATGGATGCAGCAAACTACCATGGCATGTGTACACCTATGTAACAATTCTGCACGATCTGCATATATACCCCAGAACTTAAAGTGTAATAATAATAATAAAATAAAAGTTTTTAAAAAACAAAATCAGGGCTGGATTATGACAGCTTTATTGGTAAGTATAAGAAGAGATTTCCTGTTAATCATGATGTAAAGGCACCAGCAGATTGTAAATACAGGAATCTTATAATCTGGTTTGAAGTTTTGAAAGATTGTTTGGTTGTTGATTGAAAATAGTGGAAGAGCCTGATCAAAACAGGGAACCAGGAAACGGGTTATCACAGATGCCTGGGTGATGGTGCCAGATGGTGGCTTGGACTAGCATGCTGTCCGTCAGGAAAAGAGAAGTTGTCATCACGGACAAGAGATACTGGATTTTCTCTAGATTAGATGACATGGATAATTGGAGGACCTATGCTGACATTTAACAATATAAGAAATAATTTTAAAAGGTGCAACATAGAATGAAAATAGAAGGCCTATTTTAGATATTTTATAATTCCTAAAAGACATCCAAGAAAGAGAGGGAACAGGTTAATTATTTAACACTCTTGATACTGACTGACGACTTGCAGTTCAAACAGTCGAAACCATTTTATTATCCATCCACAGAGAAGTGTAAGGTTCATAAGAATTTGCCATTTTAGTATGAAAATGCTTGTATTTTGTCATTTAATGCTCTTGTCTTTTAGCACTGATGACCTTGAAAATTTCCTTTTCTTGAGCCATATTTTTAGTTCTTTGAATTGTCTGACAACTCCCCTTACCTATTATCTACTAGGAATTTAGTGCAGCTTATTCATACTGAACCTGTGTGTTTCATTTGTAATAATGTGGTTGATGTGTTTATTATTTACCTTTAATGACACTTTGCGGAACAGCTACCTTTACATCTGTATACATTAATTGTATAATTACAATTTTTTCTATGATTTGTAAATATAGAAAGTAATTTCATTTCCACTCTTTTCTATATTTTTGCAGTTTTATTTATTATACTCATTTTCCCTATTGAATTAAATGTAGTGAACAGTATAAAATATTCATTATTTAATTTATTTACAAATAATTTCTCAGTGATTTTTGATGCCACTGCTATCACATATCAAGTCCATTTCCCTTCTTAGGTGTAAACACTAATGCAAATTTTCAGCTTGAGAACCCTAAGGAAAACTATGGCCAGGCAAGGAAATAAACCAACACGCTTATGGCCACTAGTCAGTAGTTGGAAATGACAGCTCTGAATGCTGTAGTATTTGTGCCTAACACACGGCTATCAGCTCCATATTGAATGTGTCTAAACTCATCTTTGGGCACTTGTGGACCAAGTCAGCCTGTTGCATGACTTGCCTTCTGATGCTGTGTTTTGTGTTCAGCACTACACTTCTCTGCAAAGACTGGTTTAATGTTTTGCAGCTCAGTCTATTGGGCTGGGTAAGACTCTAATATGCTGCCTGACTCTACCTAGCATCTTCTTCTTACATGGAGAGGCTGCCACATTTTCTTATGTCTCTGGCCACTGAGTGAAACCCAGATTGCAAGCAGCTAACATACAGCTTTAGCATTCAGCCTCTCTTCCCTTTTTATTGCCATAATTCCCATTGCATAAAAAGTTATTTTCTCTATTTTATCCTGTATTGTCACATCCTTGTTCCCCTCGTTAATAAATATGCATCAATCAATCCTCCAAAATATGCAAAACTGCTAGTTGTACCAGTTGACAAAGAATGTCACAGTGGTAATCCAAAAAGACACACAATTCAAGTATTGACAACATTTGGCAGAGTGCTGGTATACATGTGCATGTGAGTACATGTGAAGATGTGTGTCTGGGTATTAGTCTGTTCTTACATTGCTATAAAGAAATACCTAAGACTGGGTGATTTATAAATAAAAGAGGTTTAATTGGCTCACAGTTCCACAGGCTGCACAGGAAGCATGATGCTGGCATCTGCTTGGCTTCTGGGGAGGCCTCAGCAAATTTAGAATCATGGTGGAAGGCAAAGAGGGATCAGGTATTCACATGGCAGAAGCAGAAGCAAAGTGGTAGGGAAGGGACCACTACCCACTTTTAAATGACCAGATCTCATGAAAATTCATTCACTATCATGAGAACAGCACAAAGAGGCTGACACTAAACCATTCATGAGGAATCCCCCTCCCATGAGGTCCCACCTCCAACATTGGGGATTACAATTTGATATGAGATTTGAGTTTGGACAAATATTCAAACTATATCAGCCTGTAATAAAAGTGTGTTTCTAATAGCATCACACTTCAAACAAATCTGTTTAAAATAACCACATATAAAAGTTTAATGTGAGTAGACGAAAACTGTTGCAGCTGAGGCCAGCTGAGAGCGATAGGTAGCAGGTCCTTACTTTCTACTGAAGAATAGCAGCATCTCTGTCCCAATTTGTGCAAAAGCTCAGTGAGGGGAGCTGAAAAAGCCTACTGGCTGTTTGTGCGCTAATAATTGTATGCTTTAAAACATGTCTTAAGTTGAAAAAAAAAAAAGTAACTTGAGGTCAAAAGACACTGAGCTCTGAGAAATGAAAGATATATGTTGTCAAATATTAACAATAATAATAGTGTTGAGGTGTAGATTATCATCTAAATTAGGCCATTGTAACCCATCCAATTACTGAACTAAATAGAATTACAAAATGAACAGGACAGATAGATCAGTAATAGACAGGAACCATTTCTGCCAACTCAACAAATATTAAAATATTTATAGTACAAAAAATACAGCGTATTTTATTTGTTTAGTAAAATAAACTCTTCTTAGCTTCCTAAATAAATCACCAAAAATGTTCCTAATTAAGAATTTGGGGCAGAATCTGAGGAGCCTGCCCATGAGTGAAATTGTATTGCCTAAGGCAAGACAAGATTTTTAGCCTGCTATTTCTGAGGTGTAAAAGAGAATATAGCTGTGTTCACAGAAATTGGCAAAATGGTCTAAGAAAAGCAATCCATTATTAAATTTATTAAAAGACTTTTTTTTGAGTAGAATTATATATGAGGAAGAAAATGAGCTTGGGACCCATCTGACCAAGAACAAATTTGAGAAAGCTCGTTAAGAATGAAGTAGCTAAAAAGTGAGGGCCAAGAAGGACGAAGCGACCAGAAATGTTCTGGAATTACCCAAGGATATCCCCATTCTCACAGTTAAAGTAATTACGAGCTTGAACCAAGTATACTTACATCTCAGAAGCGAAGGGAGTTTCCATATGACATCTGTGATTTATGCTGATATTTACTAACACATTCGACTCTGTTAGCAGCCCTGTAATTTAAGTAATATTTCATTTTACAAACGAGAAGGCTTAATTCAGTGATAGAGAAACTGTCAAAGACATAAAGATGCCAATCGTGAGAGAATATTTCAAAATTTTTAAACACATGTAACTGATTTTAAAGCTTGTCCTCTTAACTGCTATACTTTGTAGCTTCAAGTAACTAAATGAAATTTTTTAAGAAAGAAGTCGAAATCTAGCACATAACATGGAATAACACTTCAGGATAGGATCAAGTACTAACTATATGAGGTTAAAAAAAATTTCCTTCATATTCATGCTATTTTCCTGTAAATACAAGTGGCAAATAGCCCATGGTCCTTTAAATGCTTTACACATATCTAAGTAGTGATCTGACACCATAAGTACATAGTGGTATTACGTTACATGTGCAGTAGAACCAACATGGATGTCACAAAGGCTTACAGCATAGTTTCTTTAATAATCCAGATGATGGAATTGTATGTGTGTTAATTTCAATTTACATACAAAATAAAACTATGTAAAATTATTTTTATTCATTGATCTTGAAAACAGCTACAAAGAAAAGACACGAACAGGATTTATCAGCAAACCAAGTTTACAGAATCCAAGTAGTACCTGAATTAAAAAACAAAAAAACAAAAAAAAAAAACAGGCAAACACAGTTATGCTCCCAGAAAAGTGACATTCTGATTTCTAGTCTTTAAAGTCATGAAACTGAAGCTCTGCTTTTTATTTCCTCCATAACTCCTTCCCTAGTCTGCTCCTTCTGGAGCACATTTCCACATCTTGAGAAAAACCATTTATCACATTTTCTAAGAAATCATTTAAGAAAACAGTTCCTAGAACAGTGCATCACATTCTATTTCAAAAATGGTGACTGTCTAACCAAAACAAAGAGCATTCCTGTTTTTGTAGTTCAAATCTAACGCTCTTGTAGAAGCTTATCATTGAAGAAGGAAACTGTAGCAGAATGTTTCACAGAATATAAACATAGCTCTTGATTTATGGGATGTATAAGATATTTGTCTCAATATGTTTGGAATACTGGAGTGTTTTGTTTTGTCTACTTGCAGAAACAAATCTCTACTGTGCTTAAAATATTAACACTTTAGCAAAGTCAAAATACCTCTGTTTCTCTATACAATTAGGGAATTACCTTACTCCCCTGCCTGAGAACACCTGGTTTTTACACCATGCATTCCTGCCTACTTGATTTGTAATTCTTTGCAACTCCACAGGCTAACATGATGCTCTTCCATACCAAACTCAAGTAACTATTTACATTTTACTGAAAATAGAGACAGTTTAATAGTGAGTATTTGACATAGGGGCAAAAACAAAATAGGAATACTCTGCAGCCTAATTCTCATTTTTTTAATGTTCCTTAAAGAAAATAGAAAATAGTGCTTTTCTTACTGCAAAGAAAATACCAGGAGAAATGGTATTTAAAGAGAATGCAGTGATTTAAACAAAAAAAAAAAAAAAAAAAAGGAAGAAAAACAGAAAAGAAAAAAGGCAAAGGAAAAGAAGTTAGAATAAATTCCTTCCCTGTCTCAAATTTAATATAGAAGTAGATTATAAAATAAGCTAAGTGTAGAAATGGATTCTTCAGTTCTGAGTGTAGGTGCATCATGGTACAGGCCATACTGAAGAATCAGTTAGCTTGCTTCAGTTCTTCTGCTGATTGATACTTATGATTGACATGGAGCAAACAATCCAAATTTACAAACCTCGATTTATCTACCTGTGATATCAGTGTAATAATAATGTTTTTCTGATTTGGGTGTTATTTATGGCTATATTTCTAGTATGTTTAAAGTATATGATACATTGTAGCCTTGCAATAACTGTCTGTGAAATTAACAAAATAATTGATTATATCTAAAGTACTGGAACATAGTGAACAGTCACTAATTGATAAGCATTTTAACATCATTTTAGTTCTGTGTTTCTATTGGTTGATGGGCCCTGGAGTTACCCATACTTCACTGTGCGCTTTATTGCACTTCCTGGTACAATAGTGATTGGCTTATTGATTATATTAAGGGTAAAGATCAATATCTCCTTACCCCCTCATCTCATATTCTTCAATTTGCTGATAATTCAGGTTCACTTGGGCTATAGAAAGGAAGTGATCAAAACTGACTGCTGAAAGGATATACAATTCATCTACTTCAGTCTCAGTATTATCCAAGTGCCCATTGACAAACCCTAAATAAGTGTGTCAGATGGAAAAACTTTCTCCAGGCAAAAATATGTCTACAAGGACTATGAGAACTGAAACTGTGCTATTGGTTCTCCTTTGATCCCTGCAGCAGAAGAGCTGAAATAATGCTGGTTTGAGTGACTGGAGAAACGAGATGGAAAAGAACGAGGAAACTAGCTGTGAGGAGACATATTCTGAAGGTGACAGCTAGCATGTTTAATGAGAGTTTGATTCATTTGTTCTATGTATCCAGAACTGTGGATTCAGTGGGAAGAAGTGTAGCATTGGTCTGTCAGAAAGCATTATTTTTTAGTCGTTGTTTGTCCAGAATAGGGTTGGAGAGATGTCTACATCTTAACAAGAAAGCAAGTAGAAGACACTGGCCTGCATTAGCAGAGACTTGTGTAGCTGAATCTGTCTGGGGAGGAAATCCATTAGCCTAAATCATGTAATACATCATGTACACCAAGCACACCAAGAAACAATGTCAGTAATAAAATAATAGCAAAATTCACGGAAATAGGCATAACTCGTATAAGCCTTCTTCCTTCCCATTTAAAATATTTATTATCCTGAGATGTAAGTGATGATAGAAATTGCTTCTAGTGGAATTCCACATTATGCTTTAGCACATGTAGTATGCCACTAAATTTAGCTCCTTCTTTCCTCTTTCCTTTCTTCCGTTTTTCTTTTCCTTTATTTCTTAAACCTTTCCTCCTTCTTCTTCCCCTTCCTTCTCTTTCTATTTTTTCTCTTCTCCTCCTTCTTTTTCACTAAAGCCATTTTCTTCTGACATTATGGTTAGTTGACTTACATGTTGGAAATCAGATGCTAGTCTGTACCTATACTCAAAAGAGAGATTTTTTTTTCTCCCTTAAGTTTCTGAAACCACTCAAGTTTTCCTGGCAAATGCTAAGCTTAACCCTCTAAGAACTATGAAAGCCATAGTGCAATGTTCCTAATAGGGGAAATCAGAGATTAAATAAAGACAGATTCATATACAGCTCTATTGCATTCTTTTAAGTAGCTTTACTTTTAAAACTAGAGACAGACAGGATATTGTTGATTTAAATATTATGGGAAGGTCACATGTTAAAAGTCTTTCTCCCACACATTAAAAATCCCACAAGAAATATCTTGTTGAAGTTCAATTCCCAATACCTCAGAAAGTCCGATCTTCTTAATTCTTCAATCCTTTGGCACATTCTTACTGCCCCGATACCCACCCAGAACCAGCAGCTGCTTGCAATGGAATTCACAGACAGCTGTTGGGGATCTTTTTCAACCACAAAGAAATGTAAGTTGAAAAGTTCACAACAAGGTTTTACCCATTCTCAAACAAGGAGGCTGCTACCCTTATAATAGTTATACAAGAGAGATGACTGAGTAAAGAAAAATATGTTTGAAAGTGTTAAAATACAATTTTCTACTAACAAATTAACAAATTAATTAGGATATGATGCTGATTGTAATGAAGCTGCTGGCCCTTTTATTTACAGCTATTAGAAATATAAATAAGAACACTTTGTAAGTTTAAGGATGTTGATGTTAGCAGAAAATAGAAAAATGATATCCTACAATACTGAGTGTAATTCTGCACATAGATCAGGTGAAACTCTCTGCCATTGCAAACATAATATTACAAAATAATATGTGAAGACTTGAGAATGTTCATGATATATCAAGTAAAAAAGGTTATAAAACAGTATATGAAATTGTTTTATTTCATAAACATATATGTGTATATAATTATATTTGCCAAGATATAAATAATAGTTATTTCTGGTTGGTAGAATTTAGAGGTAGATATTCATTTTATTCTCAATTGATTTTGTACAAGTCTGTCCTCCAATTATATTGCATTATTCTTACAATACTATGGTAGCAAAAAGTACTTTGAAAAGAAAGTAGCAATTCTTTTGTCATAGGTAAAGCTATATCTGGAACAGAAACCAAAGATCCAATTGGGTTTTTCTTCCTGTTGTGAGGTCTTTGGATTCTGGGCTTATTGATAGGTGTAATAAGTGAGAAGTATGCAAGTTAATAGTGTTAGCTTGGTTGATTTGCATGCAAGTAATATATTTGAAGGTGAGAGGGAGGAACTGAGACAGGGAAAGGTACATTAATGAATAGGTTACTGCTGTAGACAACTAAGTCTCAGTCCAACTTGGACACGTTGAGAACCTATGTTGAATGTGCTTTGAAATTATGCCACTGAGATGTGATGATGCTGTGAAATCTATTCATCAATTTCTATCCCTCATTGGTTGAGGGTCACTCCAGTGGGTTATCTTACACCAATTTGTGTAACACAGAATACCCACAAATGACCAGCAGAGAAAATACATGGGGCATCAACAGTCTTCTATATCAGGGGTCCCCAACCACTACCCATCCAGAGCCTGTTAGGAACTGGGCCACACAGCAGGAGGTGAGTGGCCAGTGAGTGAGCATTACCGCCTTAGCTCAACCTCCTGTCAGATTAGAGGCAACATTCTATTCTCACAGAAGTGTGAGCCCTATTGTGAACTGTGCATGCGAGGGATCTAGTTTGTATGCTCCTTATGAGAATCTAACGCTTGTTGATCTGAGGTGGAACTATTTCATCCCCAAACCGTCCCCCCACATCTTGCAGTCCATGGAAAAATTGTTTTCCATGAAACTGCTCCGTAGTGCCAAAAACGTTAGGGACTGCTGCTCTACATAGCTTTATATAATGTTTGCATAACACCTTATTCAGGTGTTAGTCAGTGGAAGATATATTCCTGCATCAGAGGATGATGACTGTAGAAATCTGATTTTGGGTTTGAGTTCTGGTGTTTGCTAGCTATGCAGGCTTTGATAAGAAGAGAACATCTCTGGGTCCTAATGTCCTAATTTGCGAGAACACAGCCTACCATGTTACCTGAAAATGACCCCAAGCATCACTGTGTTTGGAAAGATCAAACGAACTAAAATGTGCCTCATGTTTTCACCTCCATTTACCAACTGGGATTGGGAAACACTGAACACAAATTTAAAAGTAAGGTTGAAACTTGTACACACGCAAAATCAGGGTGACAGAATGTTCCAAGATTTCTTAGAAATCTCTAATTTTATAATCTCTGTCTGTAAGAAGAGTATTATCACCTCAGGTCCCACACATTCGTGTTTTGGTCTCAGCAGATTCCCAGACCTCAGGTCTCTGGTGTATCTAGGGCCAAAATAAATAAAATCCTCATTGATGTTTTTTTTCTGGTTAATCATAGTGGATTCTCCTCTTTAAAAAAAATCATTTTCCAAGGATGTAATGTTTCTATGATGGTTGTACCTAGTCAACATTATGAGTTCCATTTGCTCCCTGCAGGGTCAGAATTGACCCTCAGGTGTATGGAGATGCATCCAGTTTTCTCCCCTGAGAGGCTCTCTAAGTTGGCAGCCTTTCCTACCTCTCCCCAAGCTCCCTTTTGCACGTGCAGCCACACTCATCACATTGGGGTGCAGCTCATCTTTCATGGCTGGCATGCTGCCAACACTGCTTTGAACTGTGGAAAATCTGAGAAGTGCTTGATAGCTTTTTATATAGCTTGGTTTGATACCAATAACTCTTGAGTGTGGATGTCAAGGCAACAAAGCTGCAGCTCACAAAGAAAGAAAAATAATAATAAAATAAATCCCCAAAGATTATAAGTGAATAATCTGTGAAATGCTCGGAATAATTTTCCTATTGTTTCTCAGCATGTTACTCAGAGGGCCTTGTTAATTAAGGTTCAGGACCAAGAAGTTAATCTGTCATCAAGTCGCCATTCCTCCTGCATGCATAACAAATTGCTCACATAAACTGTCCCCAAATCTCATCATCTCTCACTTCCCTCCTCCAGGAACTTTAAAGGATTGCACTGCTATACTAGTCTGCAGTTCCATTATGTGAGAAGCACAATTTGGCTTTAGCTGTAATTTTCAAATATTTATGAAAGCAAGATTAGGGACAGAATTAAACGAGATCTGTGCACATGTCTTGTGAATTAATAGCTTCAGTATTTTATGGGTTGACCTTCCAAGGAGATAGGTGGGAAAAAAAGGGAGGGGGGGACTGTGACCTCTCACAAGTTTACACACACAAAAATTTGGTATCCATTCCTATTAGGATAATTTATCAACAGAGGACTCTAAAACAGAGAAGCTGAATTTCAGGCTTAGCTCCCTTCTCTTCTGAAATTACAGCATTCACAACAGGCTCAGCATTTGGTCAGTGTGTATTTTCTTTTCCCATGAGGGCCCCAAAGAGAAAAAAAGAAAAGCATAGATGAGCTTTAAATAAATGGAGCTATGCCAAAGAATTCAGCATAGTCATTTGTCTTTGGTACTTAGAGCAGAGAAAGCTCTTGGAGTCAACCTTAGACTGTGCAGACCAATGTCAATTCCAAATAATTGGAATTTATTACCATAAACTAAACAGAGTAGGCAAGTGCTTTCTTACTCCATCCTCAACTTCACTTTTGTTGTAGTTAATCTCATCAAATTATTAAAGAAAAGTTGTATATTAATAAATTTAGACCCATCTTGGGGTAATTTTGCAAATTGTATGCAATCTATGGTAGGCACTTGATTTTTCTTTTTAATATTTCCCCTGATTGTCCACTTTGTCCCAATTTCACATCATTAAGGTCTCTTTTGATTCATCCTGCTAACACTTTCTCATCTTTACCCAGCTTTCCTTAGAATCATGGCTTGGTATTCAAGGTATTAAGTCATAAATCAAAGGATATGGTTTTTCATACTATTATGGGTTGAATTGTGCTTCCCCAAAATTCATATTTGGAAGTCCTAATCCCCCCACCTCAGAATGAGACCTTATTTAGACACAAGACATATATGGAGGTAATAAAGTTAAAGTGAGGTCATTAGGGCAGATCCAAATCCAATATGATGGTGTCCTAATAAGAAGCAGAAATTTGGACACAGGCATACCTGCAGGAAGCATGCCATTTGAACATGAAGACAGCCAAGGAGAGAGCCATGGAATGGATCCTTCCCTCACACTTCACAGAAGGATATAACACTGTAAGCTTGTAAGCCAAGGAGAAAGCCATGGAATGGATCCTTCCCTCACACCTCACAGAAGGATATAACACTGTAAGATTGTAAGCCAAGGAGAAAGCTATGGAATGGATCTTCCCTCACACCTCACAGAAGGATATAACGCTGCCAACAATTTGATTGCAAATTTCTGACCTCCACACTGAGAGACAATAAATCTCTGTTGTCGAAACCACCCAGTTTGTGGTCCTCTATTGCAGCAGACCAGCAAATAAATGTATATAACTATCAGTTATTTCCTAGGTAATCCAGGGCATGTCACTTATTACCTCTAGGTCTTTGTTTATTTAAATACAATATAATGATAATTATGCCTGCTTCAACTATTTTAAAGATACTGGAAAAACTCAGGTAAGAGAATGGCTATAGAAATAATTAAAAGCATATGCTACTATGTATATTATTTGAAGCAAGTGTCACAGTAGATGTTTTTAAAGATAAAATTGGATGGTGTTAAACATTTTTCTACTGTCAAAGCATCTGAAATTTTGTATTGTTTGTTTCTATGGTCAAGAGACCTTTTCAAATTATGAACAATTTTCAGAATGGCTCTAAGAATATGTTGGAGACCATGGCAATAGTCTTCATGGAGAAATAGGAACTGAACTAGAATAATGAATTCAGTTATTTCAGAATAGTAGTGACAGACATTGAACAGTTAAAAAAGAAGAAAGCTAACTGTCATGAATACCACTTGAACAGCCTTATGTTTCGTTTAAGAGCCTGGACTCTTGATCTAATTTGTACATGCATCTAATTCACATACATTTGCATACAGATTCAGGAGTCCTATATTCCAAATGTAAAATTAATAATGATAATTAAACCAGTAATTTTTACACTTCCTGAAATGTTCAAAGCATGTTTAAAGCTCTTAAGGTTTACCCATCCAATAATTTGAGGTAAGATCAATGGGGAATGGACCATTGCTTCATTTTTACCCAAAGGAGGAGAATTTATGTTTAGTAAGTGCACTGCACATGCCCATTAAAAGAAAAAAACACAAAAGGGATGGGAAAGGAAGAGAAGGGGAGGGGATGAGAGACTAAGGGAGAGAAGGGTATGGCAGGAGAGAGGAGAGGAGGATGGGGAAAAGAGGGAAGCAGAGATGAGGGGCAAAAAATACTCAAATCCAATCTGAAAATGAATTTCCTAAGGCCCATTCGTTAACTAGAAGGACAGCGATTTTCTCCTCAACGCTCAAGAATTATTCAAAGCCCCCCTAAATGAATATGGCTTCTTCTAACAGAAAGTTTTAAACAGGCAGACTAAAATTTTCTTGTCCAGATTGAGAAATGTAAATGGAACTTCTGAATATATGTTTATTCTCTGGCGCTTGAAATGTGGCATAAGGTTTCAGAATAAGCCAATATTTTATTGCCTTAAGCTTTTTTATAAAAATACATCATTAATATATTTATGAGATAGTGTTTATAAATTAAAAATAAAGAACTATGATTCTATGTATTTTGATTAGCACAATAAGTTTACTAATCTGCCCAGTACAAGATCCTCTTGCACCATTTCCTTGGGAAACATCAAACTGACTTAATTATAGACCTGTAGGGCAAAACACATGCTAGAGGGTATTCCTAGGGCACACCATTTGAAGAGAGGAAGCTAGGTCAAGAAGAAGCCAAACAATGTAAAATATAGGTGACCCTCACAGCTTTTCTTGGAGACGGGTAAGACCAGGATTAGAGAGGAGGAGGGGGACTGTTACTGCATGATGGGTAAAGTACTGAAGCTCGTTACTGGCCCTCCCCCCACTTTGTTTTAATTTGTTTCCTACAGTGATAAATGCTGACTTTGGTTCTAAACCTACTTGCCAATACTGAAACAGCTTGGATGCTCTCAACTGTCATGTTAACTCAGCCGAACTGTCATTTGCAGAAACCTTTGCAAATTTACTTTGTATTGAGCTGGTAACATCTGACTAATTTCTACTAATACTGCATAGCAGCTATAACCACTTTTGCAGAGCACATTAGCCTTGTTTAACTGGCATCATAAATAATAAATTCAAACTGCTGGGAATTGGCTTATATTCCATATTGCTTTTTGACGTATTTTTGGAGTCAGGTACATTATTTCACGCTAATGATTCTGCTAAACCCAGAGGCTTTTGTCTGTTATTCTTACATCCCAACCAAATAGTTTAAAGAAGTAAAGCATCAGGCCCTCTTTTGTCATATTCCCAATGTTCCAATCTTGTCTCCAGAAAATAAAAATATGCAATTATCCAACAGTTCCTTGGCAGGTCATTTGAATTGAGCCCTGGGCTGATTTCTCAAAACCCCTTTAGCCGTCTCCACCCTATCTCCTTATTATTGGGTTAGCATTGCAGATTTGGCATCAAGGTCTAGGGAATTCTCAAAGTTGTATCAGAGAAATAAGAGAATGGTAGCAGTTATGAGATACCAGAAAAATAAATCATTTTTAACAAATTAGAGTCAAACCTAAGCACATCTACTTGCTAGTGTACAGGGAAAGCATTCTGACTTCTGCTCTTAGGGATGGTGTTTTGGGAGCAGTATTTACCCTGCACCTGTCCCTTAAAGGGATGAGTGATAAATGAGGGTGGTGCCTGTTGAGAAGGAAGCATCATAAAGAGAATGGTTAATACCTTAACATCCGCTACAACAACACAAAGGATTGACATCAACAGTGTAGGGGCTTTAAATGACAAAGGAGTGGGTGTGAACACACATCAACATAAAAATAAATTCTGATTACCCATGGGTTATTAAGAACTGGGCCACCTTGATGAATTTACTGTTGATATTAATTATCCATAATATATCAATGCATTAATCATGTTTTCTAGTTTCCATATCTCATGTTTTCACATCTGGGGCCTTGCTGACTCTGGAATCAATGCTCCTCCCAGTGGTAGCTAAATTCTAGAGACAACAAACACCTCGCTGTGAGCATGTCCTTGATATGCAAAACAATCTACAGTTCTCCCCCTTCTCCACCACCTGGTTTATCTGTTTCCTCTGGGCTCTTAAACTTGTGGGACACTAATCCCTTTGACCTAATCTCTCCAGGCCTATGTCTCAGACATCTAGAATCAGCATATACATGCTAGAGGCCTATACAATTATTTAACATAGTCAGTACTCTCCTGGTCAGTCCCCTGGCTCTGCCCTGCCCATGCCTTCTCTGGAGAACACCACAAAGGCTTTCTGTTTGCTCTTATTCACTCTCCCTCTGCCTGTGACCAATCTCTGTATTCTCTTCTGTGACTTTGCATAAGGTGATGTGCCCTGCTCCACTTGGAAACTGTCAGGAATAAACCATTCTCTTCAAGGGCAATTGTCTCCAGTTCTGTTGCATGGTAAATACTTGAATAAAAACCAAATCCCAGGTACATTTCTTAGACAAGGACACCAACGATTTGGCCATTCAAGAATATCAGTTACTAAGTTAAGGAAAATATTTATTTTTAAAACAATTCTTAAATAAAGGACAAAAGAAACTGGTAGAAAAACAAATGGTACTGGTCCCTCACCCTCACCCCAAATTTCATGATCCTCCACTTCTGGGGATGAGATAGGATAGAGACTGCTGGCCTTCGTGATATATCTGGCAGCATAAGCTGGCTTCTTTTGGGTCCCTGTTTTTGTTGTTTGGGTTTGTGTTATAAGAGAAATTTCAGATATGAGTTAACTGTGAAGAATCACATCACCCTTACCCATCTCCTATCTACAGGTGGGCTAGCCACCTTAGGTTACAACCCGCCACACTCTTCCACTCTCAGTAACATCATTTTTTATTTAAGAGTCAATCATAACAAATGAGAATTTTGTCTGGATACATAGCCTTACTTAGGAAGACAAGATTTAGCAACACCAGTGAAAAATATTTTTGAGTTCCTTATGTTTAATTTCACTCTGAATTTTACAGACAGTAACCTATGAAAAAAAAACTTTAATATGGCTGTGCAAATTTTGAGAAACTAAGATGGAGTATTGGGAGTCTACAAACTACATTTCCCATTTTTATTTGCCAGTTAGCTTCTTGTTAGGTTGTCAGCAAGAGGCGTGGGGGCAGATTAGAAGGCAGGAGGAGGGAGAAATCTTTCCACTTACTCTTTGTCTTTTCCTTCATTGGCAGTGTCTCTGGAAGGAACTGCATGGCTTCTACCACTCCAGCATCCAAAGAGTGGTCCTTCCACTCAGACCTCAGTGCAGAAAGTGGTGGCAGCCCTTGAGGTAAGAACTTTCTTCTGCTCCCAGGACCCGGTTCCAACACTTCCTTTCTTTAGTTCCCCAGCCTTCATGGAGTTAATAACCATTAGTTTACCTCACGTTCCCCTATTTGTCTTTCAAGTGTTGTCCCACCAATGTGACCAGTCTTTGTACTACAGGATTTATATGTGGAATATCCAGTAACCAATCAATCATTGTATTACATCAATTCTACTGAAACATTCAGATTTCTTTTTTCTGACTAGACTTTGACTAATGCAAGGGAGCATAAAAGGGGGAAAACAAATAGGAGACTTTCTTGGCTGATTCATGGGGGAGATATGAAAAATGGAAAATATATGGTAATTAATGTGTAAAATGAAAATCCTTCTTTAATCTTGCCTTTCACAACTTTAATAACATTTTTCCTTTCTTACCATTAATTTTGTTGTAAAATTACTTTCTTTTTCTGTTTGTTTTTCTGTTAAAATCATGCAATAAGTAATAAATATAAACGTATAAATATATAAAGACATGTATATAAGTAAAATTTATCTCTATACAATAATAAACAAACATGTTTTTGTCCACTGCCCTGATTAAGACACAGAATAATCTATATGTCCAGTTCATCCCATTTTTCTCCCTCCCTCTAAAAGAAAACTACTATTCCAAATTTTATTTATCATTCCCTTGTATGTCTTAATGATGTTATTACATATGTATTTATGCATATTTGACACATTATTTGTATGTTTTATGTTCCTAAACATTATATAATTGATATAATTCTGTAAATGTTTTTTGTGGTTTTACTCAAAATTAAGTTTGTTCAAATTAGCCACAGTAAGTTTTTTTAACTCTAGGTCTCTTGCATGGGTCCCAGTTCACAGGTATAAGAATTTCTCAAAATTATATGCCTAGATTTCAAATTGCTGAGTCATGCTTTGTGTGTATGTGTCCCCCCAAAATTCATATGGTGGAACTTATGACTCAAGGTGATAGTATTAAGAGATGGTGTTTTTAGAAGGTGATTATGTCTTGAGGGCAGAGCCCCTTAATGTCCTTATAAAGGAGGTTTCAGATAGCTATCTGACCCTTTTGTCCTTCCGTGTCTCTGCCATGGAGAATGCAGTATTCTTCCCTTTTGTCTTTCCTCCTTCTACCATGTGAATTTGCCACCCTCAGCATAACACTCAACCTGCTGTCACCTTAATCTGGGACTTCCCAGCCTTCAGAAATAAATTTACATTCTTTATAAATACTCAGTCTAAGTTATTTTGTTATAGCAGTCCAAACAGGCTAAGACATGCATGCATCTTCTATTTTATTAGATAATACTACATTGTTTTCCAAGGCAGTGGTAGTAATTTATTTTCCCTCTGTAAGTGCACATATGTTCCTATTTCCCTATTAATCCACATTATCTCCATGACTTGATCTTGTTAGATTATTTTGCCAATTTAATGAGTAAAAATGGTAGTTCATTATTTTAATTTGCCGTACATTGCTTGCTAGTGAAGTGAAAGACTTTTCATATGTTTATTGGCTATTAGTCTTTGCTTTTTAAATACCTGTTTGTGTACTTTGCCAATTTTTCTATTCTCTTCTTCTAAAGGCTTTTAAATGTTTCCTGTCTGTATTTTGTAGGCTAATCCTTTGTTCATTATATATGTTGTAAATATTTCTTTCCAGTTTGTGTTGGCATTTTTTACTTAGTAGTGGCTAATGAGAAACACACATTGCTAATTTTAAAGGGGATGGATTTATCATTTCCCTTATTCTCACCTCTTTTAACCTTTTTCTTTTTCGTATCATCACAAAGGCTTAAAGATGCTTTCCTGTTCTTTTCTCTGACAATTTAGAGTTCTGCCTTGTACATAATTGTGGTCAATAATGTATTTGAAAATGTGTGTGTGTAAAAACCTATACATATCATTCTGTTTTTGTAAACATTTCTATTCTGTGCCATTGACTTATTCATTTATGATCATGACAAACCATCCTGTCTTATTTCTATTACTTCACAATGAATAATATCATCTGTCATAGAAAATCTACCATCACCATTTTTTTCTTCAGTAATCTGTTGGCCATATTTTTCATTTGCTCTTCCATATAAATTTTGTACTCCATATAAGAGCTTGTGAGAAGTGTTTTTGGGATTTTGATTAGAATTGCATTGATCAAATTATGTGAAGCACTTTACAACAATGCTTGGCCAGTAATTAGCATCCAATAAACAGCATCTGTTATTACCAGCTATTAATAAAACTATTCTGCTCATAAGTGAATAAAAGCTGAACACTAAGTTAAAAAAATTGCATTGATAAATTTGGAAAGGATTCATATCCATAGAAGATATAACAGAAAGACTTGCTCAATGCCTGTTCTAACCTCTTATATAGGTCCACAAGCTTTGCATCTACTGTAAATGCAATATATTTCACAAAGAATCTACATTTTGTGAAATTCCTTACAATTATTATCCTGAATATAACTCAGCCTTACTAATACCATGCATGTCTGATCAAATTAAGTTTGGAACCAAGTTCATTGGGAGAAAGAGCAGCACATATGAAACACACACTTTGCTGGTGTGGACTTAGCAGGCGTAGTGTAGCTGTGGAGACAATAGATCTGGAAGCTGCTTCTTAATCTTGGGATCAGAACTAAGAAAATGTAATCCTGGACCAAAATTCAGGATACCGGGATCTTCAGCTCTCAGTTTTCTGAATGTGGCAAAGGCAGCATGTCTTGGTAGGACAATTCTGATTACTCCTTTGAGTAGTTCTAAGAAGCCCATCTGGAGATGATCCAAGGTTAGTCATCACATTAACATTAACATCCCTGCTTTAAATCTTTTCTGCTCTGATAAAATCCTATCTCAGATAGATCTATGAATGCAAGATCTATTTGAAACAGAGTCTGAATCAAGACAAGAGGGCAAGAGCATGAAGAGAGGTTCTCTCTGTGGTACACATGGATGACTGAGGACTAAGAGAGGACTACAACCACTAATGTAGCAGGAGCAGCCTCAAGAAACAGACCTCTCAAACACCGAACTGGGAAGGAAGAAGTTTATTATTATTATTATTATTATTATTATGGCTGGGAGCCAGGCGATGATTTGTCTAAATGACCTAGCTCAGCTAACAAAGAGAAGCTCTGTCTTTACATAGGCGCACACTCTAGATATTACATGTGAAAGGATCTTAGGTTTACAGCCTTAGATCAGACTCTCCAGTAGCAGCCCCTGAAGCATGGTGCAATGATGAATTAAGGAAGTGCAAGAGTTTGAGGAAGAGAAACCCAGATAATTAGGAGCAAGACAGGGTGGGACGAGAAGCCAAGCAAAGATAGAATTTCAAGCAAAATTCTAACCTTGTTCTGACCCTGCAGAGAGTTCAGGAGCGTAAATTACACTGAGTTTGTTCAGCCTCAAGGCAAGGCAGCAGCACTTTCACATCTCAGAGTCAGTCATAGACTACATGGGGGTGGGTTGCAGAATTGATAAGATGAATCCAAGGAGATAAGGGCAGCGTCTGCTACAGTTAGTATGATTTATTATCTTTTTCACAGTAAAAACATAGTTTAATATTTGAAGGAAATAGTCTCTAATACACTGGTGGACATATGTTTTACTGTTCTTCATTACAAATAAAAATTATAGGCTTCTGAATGTGGGCTGCATTAACTTCTTCTTTACATTGCCTCTTGGCTTACCAGGTAGCATCTAGTGGTTGCTTTGGCTTCCTGTTATCATTTCTTTTTATTCCTTGCATTTGCTGCACCTGTCATAGTCTAACAACAGCAATATTGATGTTTATTTATTCATTCATTTATTATTATTTTTTAACATGGAGATTCGCTCTTTCTCCCAGGCTGGAGTGCAGTAGTAAAATCTCCACTCACTGCAACCTCCACCTCCTAGGTTCAAGCAATTCTCCTGCCTCAGCCTCCCTAGTAGCTGTGATTACAGGTGTGTACCACCATACCTAGCTAATTTTTGTATTTTTTGTAGAGATGGGGTTTCACCATGTTGGTCAGGCTGGCCTCGAACTCCTGACCTCAGATGATCTGCCCACTTTGGCCTCCCTAAATGCTGGGATTACAGGTGTGAGCCATCACGCCTGGCCACTGTTTATTTTCTAATCTTATTGATATAGTCCCAGGCATGGTTCTAGTGGTAGCATTTGCTTTCATTTCATATCCTTTATATGTTTCCCAGAACTATATATTTCCCAGAGCTTTCTGCTCCATGTATCATGTAAGGTGACAAATCATTATCACACATAGAGCTTCTTTCAAAAAGCTGACAAGTGTTAAAAGTTGAGATGACTTTCTCCAGAGTAAATTATTTCCCTACAGTCCACATGCCAGGGGAACTGATATTTGAAACTTGGCCTTGCTTGATCTAGAGCGGGATTTCTTAAGCTTGTTACTTTTGAAACAGAAGTGTCTTTTTCTGTGTCGATGAGGAACTCACTGCAATGCATTCAAGGCAGTGCATCCAAGAGTATTTTGCAGCACCAGTGGCCTCTGCCACTCCAATCGTGATCACCAAAACATCTCCAGACATTGCCAAATATCTCCTGGGGAGTGATATTTCCCCTAGTTGAGAACTACAACTCTAAAGCAGAGCTTATAAAAAATAACTTCCTGTGATGATGGAAATTATCTGTTTGTATGTGGTCCAATATGGTCATGTTAGCCATATGTAATGATTAGGCACTTGAAGTGCTACCACCATGCCAGAGATGAAGTCTTAATTACAGTTAATTTAATTAATTTAAATCTAAGTTTAAATGGCCATATGTAACTCATGACTACTGTTGGAAAGAGCAATGCTTGTGTCTTGGCTCCAGATAGCTGGAAGTTCTAATGTGCCCTAGCTCTCTTTTCCCCTGAGCTCCTATAAAGAGTCCAATTTCTTATGGCAGGCAGACAAAGTAAGTCCTCATTCTGGGATATTGGCTATAATAACTATTCTTAAAATCCTATAATTCATTATAACTTTCAGGTGTTTTCAGAATATTATTAAAAATGAGTTGCACCATCTTTTGAAGTATGCAAATCTCTCTTCTAGTATATAAATTGGAATCAGTGATTTTTCCACAGTATAGTTAGTATGTGGCAGAATCTGCATCAGAAATTATATTCTTCTAGTCAGAATCCATAAACCTCCACATATTTCTTTTTCTTGATAAATATTTCTTTTATAAAAATTTCCCAACTACATCTATCCCTTTCTGACAGAGCAGTGCTCACTTCAAGTTCCCGTGGCCCTACTTTTATGTGACATCATCACACTCTTATTTATTGTTCTGCCATTTTTTGTTAGTTCCTATGTGTTTATTCTACCTCTAACTAGATTGAACTTTTTTGTTACATGAACATAGCTGAGTATGTGAAACTAGAAAAACTTCAAAATCAGATTTGTAAACCTATGGAAACTAAATCCTGGTATTGTATCTCTTTTGAAGAGTATGCTTCTATCTAGTCAACAGAAAAATCTTCATAAGGGAACCACAACTCATTATTGGTCAAATTTGGTTTGTATTTTTCATTCAATTTTTTAAAATTTTAGTAATAACCTTAGGTTTCTAAAAGGAATGTTGCAAATATTAACCACAATTTGAAGCAAGTAAGATAATTTTAAAGAAATAATTTAGATTCAATATCAATGAATTATGGGACCCAATTATTTGCAGAACAATTCAAACTCTTTTGCTACTTCTTATTAAATGTTCTGAATTGTAAAGTAGGAAGTTATTGATATCTAGTTCTGCATTCAAAGTATCATTAGAAAACGTTACAGAAAAATACAGCATAGAGTGTTAGACATAGCATGGAATCAATCTGTAATATAGGTTTTTTTTTTTCAGTGCCACCAAAATGGCATTGCTTTTGACCCAGAGTATATTTTTCATCTTAAAGCTGATGGTTACCAAAAAACTTAAATTGTCAACAACAATGGGCACATTGAATTGCAATTGAATCTGAAAGTATTTTCTTCTAAAATATCACAAGCTCTTCTCAATCCCCTTTAATCAATTATGCATTGAAACAGTAAGCTTAATTAGTTAAAATGTTAATATTAGACCTTATAATGTATCTATTATCATATATTTTCAAACTTCCTTTCTTTTCATACCTCCTGAAGTCAGTTTAGGCATCCTCTGATATGGTAACTTGAGCTTGTAACCATATGCTAACTTGAATTAATATATACTGTTTCTTGAATAAATATTTTGTTGACTACCAAGATGTATAATATCCAGATAATTGAATTTTTTGATAAATAGATTTCTTTCATGATCTTGCAATGTGATATGTACTTTATAGCCACTAAGAAAAATATTTTGTAAATAAACGCATTATTAAATGTATAATACATGAAATATTATTGTTAAAATTTATGATAAAAACCTTTGTGAATGGGAGGGAGGTTAGATATCAATTTAGAAACATTTCTTAGATTGCATATCATCAGATTGATGACTTTCTGGGCATGTGATAATTATAAAAGTACCTATTGAAACACTACAGAAAATCACAATATTTTAGAGGTTTAAAGTTAGTCTCTTTTTTCCATTTTCTCATGTTTTTGAATTTGACCATATCTGGAATACATAGACATTGAACTCATGGTTAAAAAAATACAATCTCCAACTGGTACATTTTATAACCATTTATACTTAATTCATCAAAACATACTTTCAAAGTAACTCTTTGATATTCATAATGGCTTTTTGGTAAGTCATGGAAAGTTTTTTCTTTGAATAGGGACATGACACTTTGCCAACAGTCCATAGAACATGGTTAACTTTCTCAGAATCCCTAAGAAGGCTGCAAATGAAAGAACCTTCTGCTGTCATCCCAATGTGATCAGAGAGTTTTCACTAGTCGTGAATGCCAGACTCAGGCTCCACTCAGGGGTTACTATGATTCAGAATGCAGTGTGTAGGCGTTTTTAATTGAGCGGATGGAAATGGTTGACAGAGTAATGGTTGTGACTGTTCACCATTTTACATAGAAAAGAATTTGCTCAGTAAATAGGAGGCATTGTTTCCAACCTAATTTAATGGAAATACAGAAGGTATAAAAAGGTAATGTGCCAACTGACACTGGGTGTAAAATAAGGCATTTTAGAGACTTTTGTGCAAATGTCCATCAGCTGACATCTGTCAAAGCAATCTTCTGGGACAGCTTCAGAGCATATCCATTTGCCAGCATCAAATATTTAGTGAGCTTTGTTCTCTTAGGAGCAGAGTGTTGGTTTGTTTTGGAATGTGACCATTTGAAATAACCCACTTTTCCCCAACTCCAAACTGCTACATAAACACCACTGAGCCTGGTTATACAGTAAAAGGAATAGACTATTTTGCATATGCATATCAGTCCTTAGGTTAGCTGAGAGGCGATGGGAATGCATGAGAGAAAACGCATGTGATACAGCTTGTTTTATTGCAGCCTGGATAAAAGCTTTAAGGTCTAAAGAATATTACTTCCATCAAATGAGTAAACTTAAATGGGTTCCAAGCTGCCTATCCATGCACTCCACTAAAGCATATGGTATACGTTTGTGTGTTTGTTTCTGTGGGCCAGCCTGATTTCCATTTCAATTTCTGTATTATACAGTCTTATAAAGGAAACTGTAAAAATTATCTGTATTCTGTAAGTTTAAATTTACTCTTCAGAATACTTAGAAGAAACTAATTCTGGCAGTGTATCCTGAAGGTAAGATGCATCTATATTTTTCCACATCTTTCTTTACAAAATGTGTCCATAGAATGTCCAACTTGTGGATAATCTGTGGCAAATTGAAATTTCGTGAGTTTAGCAGAGCAGATGACTCCTCTTATCTTTCCCAATCTGATCCAATGTCATGCCCTGGCATGGAGTTAGATACAAATATACGGGAATCTAGAAAGAGTCAAAGTAGTGAAACCTCAACCACAACTTCACAGTGTTGATGTCAATGTCTCAATATATACAATGTTTTAAAATTTAACTTTGAAAAAGAAATAAAAAGCTATGTAATTCTTTGAACAAAATGTTCATTTTGGTTTACAATGAATGAAATGCAGTATTTTTTAGTTCACACAATTATTAAATTTTCTGTTACTATGAGATTTCTAACTTGGCAAGTACCATCTATCTTATCTAGTCTCTCCATTCTGTATATGAAGAAATGAAGGCTAAGTAAATGTCTTAGTGCAAGGTCATATACTGGAATATGCAAAGTTATTCAGTATACTGCAAGAGAGCTATAGTGTTATTGAGGTATTGGTGGGATTATTATTATTTAAACAAAGTTATTAGGGATCTAAATTCAGTCACTTCATATTTTTTCCATTCTATACCACATTCTTATTTGATTTTGGATTCATTATGTGCAGACTGATATTAGAATTAATACTGTACAGCTTTTCCAAATATATGTGACTTCTGGCTTGCTTACTCTTTTAGATTATTTATACATCTACTCCTAAAATAACACTAGTGCTTAACACATGACTCTATTAAAATATAAAATATAGCTTTGTTGTATAGAATTGTTCAGATTTACTCACTGAAAAACATTGAGCATTGGTACTGATATTCACTATTAACACAGGACCTCTTTTTTTCTAGAGTGTGCTAGACACTTTGCACACAAGAGTTTTGATTCTTACAACTCTTTTTGTTTGATGTTTTATATAAAAAAATAAATTGAAGTAGATATTTCTGCTTTACAAATGACAAAACTGGAGATGTCACTTAGTGGACATTCAAACTCTTCATCCTAAACTGATGTTTTTTCCTATTGTGACACACTTCACCTAAGTAGCATTATTCTAATGTTAGTAACTTTACCCTAGCAATCTAATTCTTTGTAATGGTTCTTTCATTTCAGCCATTTTTTTCTTTCTCGTTTGCCATTTTCCTTCTCTTTCCTTTTTCTTTTGTACACCTGTGACCCAGGTGTGTCTATAGGGCAGCATACCATGCAGGAGGTCATGCCTTCAATTTTGTGGTCAGTTAGCAGCACTTAAATCTACCACTGTGGCAGATGTGACCAACACAAGAGGTGGAGTGAGTTAGTGCAGTCCAGCGCCAGACCTTCCTGACCCCTGGGCTCCTGGGCATGTTCCTGTGAAGTTGACCCACATGTGCATTCTCATGGAAGTTCACGTGCAGTAATGATTTTACACAACAAAACATTGAAAGGCCAAGGTCTCAATTCTCATCTTACTTTTTTGGGAATTGAAACGAGTCTAGGGACAAAACTTTTGCTGGCCTCTGTGTGAACTCGCTGGGTCACATTCTCCATGGTGGCCTGCTTTAAATCTGGTAACTCAGGCATTTTTTTTCTGGATGTTCTTTTTAGCTACGATTTCTTAAAAGTTTAGGAACAAGCTTTGGACATTGCTGCCAATCAGGAAATAACAAAATATAGTGAGCTAGGAGGTGATGAAAGGTGAATCCTCATAGCAAGAAATACCTTTTTTTTCATCCTGACCTGCAATTATTTTGGACGTCTAGAGGGAAGGACCCATAATACCTCTGAACAAAGAGGCACACTACATATAGTCTCAGAGCTGTAATAATACCCCATGAACGAGTTTGCTTGCTGTTTCTGTGACAAATCCATGTTCTCAAAGTGATACTGTCTTCCTTAAGAGCCCCAAGGTAAAAAAGCAAGATTACTATGTCTTATTTAGCACATAAGTGCCATGAAGCTTGGACCTTAAAGGAGGATAGCAGATATCAATTAAAAACCATGGCTCAGATAACAAAGCAAACCAGTAAAAACAGTATTCAGAGGCTCACTTACTGGCCGTGCCATGATCAGTACCTGGTTCAGAGAAATAATCCCTAATACACAAAATACACATGACAAATACAGTCTTTGCCTCTTCATAACCATTGGGACAGGGGAGTGGTCTTCTGTAAGATTCCAGTATCATTTTATTTTCACTGTGCAAATAATCCCTTATGTGACCTACCCCCAAGCTGCATGTTTTAACAGAGAGATTTCATGCAAAAACTGCTGTAGCTACAGATCTCCTCTGATAAGAAGGACGGTTGCTAGACTGGGAATAAGGAGGAAAAAATGTAACAATGCATGCTCTCTTTCAGACTTGTGATAAAGCTAAGTGAACTTGGCAAAGTAGATAAGAGCTATGATATACATCTAATCAAAATAAATTTCAATCATATAGCAAAATCACAAGGTTGAGATGTGATACATATTTGTCATGAACTTAATAGTTTATAATCCATTTGTATATGTATTATCCCTTTTATTTTAAACCTCATGAAATGTTGAACAGGACTCAGTGAGACATGCATTAGACTCAGCCAAACTATTATAGTATCACTTTTTACACAACTGGAAATCAGATGTTAGGTGGACCTCTCATATACCTATTTTAACTTGCCATGAAGCCACTAATTGTGTATCTTGCATAAGTACAAAACCTGTCTTCTAATTTTCTGAAAATTCTAAGCAACTTATTTTCCTATGATGACATTCAAATCCTGAACCTTTGCAATGTACACTAGCTCTAAGTTTCATCTTATAAACTCTTATTTTGCTTTCAATTTTTCCAGAAACAGATTATAATATAAAAAGTTAAGTGCCAATAATTTATGTAGGAGTTCATCCAAGAGGACACAGGTAGGTGAGTGAAAAAGTGAGGTAGGAAAGAAAGGAATAAACTGATAAAATTTACATAATCAAGCTAATTACCACTGTAGTCAATTGGAGCTCCGTTCCAGTAAGGAACCCGTGGAGGCATTGCAGAATATGCCTAAGAGGTCCCAGCCCAGCCAATGGTATGACATGCAGGCTGAGATATATATTCAAGACCCTAGCTACTTCCAAGGATATTAACTTTCCAGCATTTCCAGTCTGCCCCACACACTGGTTGACATTGTTCCTGAAGCCAATAAAAAAAAAATCTCTAGTAGAAGTTGTAGATGTTTACTTATTACAGCTTCATCTGACCTCTATTTTCTCTTTATCTACCTGTCTTCCCAGTTCTTCTCTTTATTCATTTTATCCCCCTATTTCTTTAAAGCAAAACAAATGTTTTATACTCATGCTAACAGATTTAATGGCTACATCTGCCCCCCAACACATTTTAAAAAAATACTTTTTGTGTTTTTGTTTGGAATTTGTTTCTTCACCAAAATAATTATTCCAAAAAAAATTAGTGCTATCCACAAGAGAAATGTTAGTCAATAAGATTTTTTCCAAATTTATCACAATAGTTGAGAAAACAAGGAAATTGAGGCTGAGGTGCTCCTACTAATTTGCCTGCTATTAAAAAGCTAAGAAAGATCTGGGTGCAGTGTCTCATGCCTATAATCCCAGCAATTTGGGAGGCCGAGGCGGGCAGATCACGAGATCAAGAGATGCAGACCATCCTGGCTAACACAGTGAAACCCCGTCTCTATTAAAAATACAAAAAAAAAATTAGCTGGGCATGGTGGCGTGTGCCTGTAGTCCCAGCTACTTGGGAGGCTGAGGCAGGAGAATGGCGAATCCCGGAGGCAGCAGTATTAGTGAGCTGAGATCACGCCGCTGCACTCCAGCCTGGGCAACAGAGTGAGATTCTGTTTAAAAAATAAAGAAAAATGCTAAAAAATATCAGAGATCTGCTGACTTCTAGATCTTGAGATTCTTCGCCACATGTGGTTGCTTTTCATCACAGGTTATGTGGTGTAAATAAATGTTGGACAGGATTCAGTGAGATGTGCATTATAGCTATGTTATTTTTTCTTGCTCTGTGGCACCAAGAGGTAGCTGGACAAGCAAGGCGATGGAAAGTGGCTACTAGTCAGAAAGATTAAACCGCAAAACTCATCCCTACTTGAATCCCACGTGGCCTGTTTTTCTTTGTGTCTTGAGGTTCCAAGTCAACCTTTCTTGAGAATTTTGGTTATTTTATTATCCTCCAAATTATTTCTAACGGATTTCAAGGTGAATTATGATGAGAGTCAGGAGGCATGATTTTATAAAGAAATGAGGTTTTTTACTGATAAAATAAAAAGTATTTTACTATATCCTTAAAAATGCAACTGAAGATTATTAACTTAGGTTAACTAAGCAATTAAAATGTCATTCCTAGTCTATTCTAGTCAAAGCATAGGTTGAAAACTTTGTGTGAAAACTCTATGATTTTAGCTTTATCATGGTATTGTTGACATTTGAAAAAATTCTGGTGGCAAATGCAAAGTAATGTATATTTCTTAATGGAAAAAAGTAACACAAATATGATTGTAGGGGAATATCGACCTCGTGCACATTTACACCGGCCACACAAGCCAAGGCTTGAACTGCCACTTATCTGAATCTTGGAGGAACTCTTTGTGATAATTCCAGAACCTGAAAGGAGGGGAGGCCTGTGAGGACCTGCTAAGAGGCCGTCCCCCTCTTGCTTGCCTCCCTGTCTCACCTGGGAGGCTATTAAGACATACTTTCTCATTGTCTCCAGGATTCTGATGGGACATGAGGCTTTCTGCCTGCCTCCCTTAAAATAGAGCAGGAGGCTATATAACCACTTTGCCACTTACGTAACCTTTGCAAATGCAGACTGATTTGAGCATCTACTGCATACCAAGATCTATACAAGATAGTCATTTATTTTGTTTCATGGAATCATTGCAACAATCCCAGAAGGTATAAATTATTATCTATATTTTTACACAAGGAAATTAAAGTCTAGAGATGTTAGGCATCCTGGACAAGGTATGAAAGTAACCATGGATACAGATGGGATTGCAATTCCTAACACTACATCTGTGTTCTTTCCATTCACTTTCACTTCCATTCATGCAACATCCATGCTCAGTGGTGGGTCTTACAGGATTAAGAATAAAGTCAAGTTTGTTTCGAACTGGCTGCTTAGAAACAGTGTCTGCGTCTTATAGTTACATACCTTTAAATAATAAAGTGTATTTTGTTTTCCTAAAAGGTAAAAATCTGAAGATCGGGAGTACATATTGGATCAATCAATCAGTGAAGCCCGGCATTCTATCTCAGATACGACAATAGTGAATTTTTACGAAAATCGATGGCAGTATTCTTGCTGTATTTAAACCTTAGATGGTTGAAGTTAAACTATAATAATCTTGGATGTAGTATATTTCTGTCAGAGACTTTGGAAACAAAGTTTAGGCAGTAACGTTTGTGGAATATGCCATGTTTTAAAAGAAAACTAGAGAATGTATGTTTTCAAAGAAATGACATTGAATTTTTAAAAAGTTATGCATCCAAATTTTTTCACTTATGTATGTATTGATTCCTTGCATGGTCCCTGCAATAGACCAGGCAGGTACTAAGAGTTTGGGATTCAAAAATGAGTGAATCAGATAAAATGTTTTTAAAAGCATAGGTGAGCCTAAGAATATTTCCAGGAATGGATGCTGTCACTGACTGAAATATTTCTGGGATTCTGTTTTTAATATTTTCCACCAAAATTTTCACGAGGGGTGTACACTTATTTCGGTACCTGTCATCATGTCTGATCTCTGTCTTTTAAGGTAAATTTCATTTTCTCCTATAAATAGTCCTTCATAAGGATTTGGAGACTCTGGCAGAGGTCAGCTACTTGCAGCAAACTATTGATGGAAAAATACCCACCTCCTCTTTCTGAACCAACCATAAAGATCATCATTTTTGATTGTGCATCTTTAGGAGGGATGCCTGTTGAGTGTTGATGTAGGAAGGTAATATCCACTTAGTGGATGGATCATTTCAGTCAAGCTTGGCAATAAATGGGATGACAGATTTCACAACCTGCCTGTCTGTGATTTGTATCTGAGATTTGAATTTAGGAAGTGGTCAAAAATCATTAGGAATAAGTCTGTGGAATAAGGTGAGCAATCTATTTGAAGAACACTAACTGGTATATAAGAAGGGCTCAGAAAAAAAATGTGCCAAAATGATGAATTGACTTGAGTAACCTAATGGTAATTTTTTTTTCCCAAACATGTAATCTGACTACGGATTAAAAAGAAGAATATTACATTTAGAAAGTAACTTATATAAGTCATTTGCTCATTTGTTATACTAAGGTCCTTTCTTTGGAAAAGATTTAGATAAGAAAAATTTCAAAATATGGTTAAAGCAATGAGCGCATTTTAGAATAAATAGACATACTGCATTATTTGATGTGTGCCTATTATGTACCAGTGACATGCCTTTTTATTTATTCCTCTCTGTAACATTGCAGGTGTATATTATTATGATTACTTGACAATACACTGAGGTTTAGCAAGTGAAATGGCTTGTTGAAGGTTATAGTCAATGACAGTGCTAGTTTTGGAATTCAGGCTTGTCTGATTCCAAATCATGAACTCTTTTTAAAAAAACAATAATTGCTGTTTAAGATGTGAAGATATCTCATTTCCATATATAAATATTCTGGGGAGTTCACTTTTTGAAAGTTCATTACTGTGTGCATACACCATATATAAAGATTACTTTAGAACCCATATATAGAAGATTTACCCTTCCATTTATTACTGACAGGCCTTTGGAAGTTTTCTTTGCTATTTCTAAATGAGATCCATACTAAATGTCAGGAATTAGAACATATATTTATTATACAAATATCTCCAATCTTGATAATAGTGAACAGTTTCACCTCTTAAGCAATGTTGAGAATCATGTTAAATGTTATGAAGACTGAATGCCTTGCCCTTAAAATGCAACTCTCCCTCCAGCCCACAGGTTGTCATCTATTCTCTGACACAAACAGCCTGATTCCCACATGGCATATTCAGTGCTGCCCTGTACAGACTCATTTACAGTGACTCCATTTAAGTCATACTTTTTAAATTGTTCCCAATAGACCTGGCTCAAATAGAGCGGAGCCGGCTGCATTAGCCACCACACACAGCCGGGCTGAGTGACAGGCATGTTTAATCTGTTCATTTCAAATCTCTGTGATGCTTTGTCGCTTAATGATGGCACTGCCTGTAAAAACTAGGCCGTAAGCCTTTTGACTTGGCTTAGTCCAGGGCTGGGAACATCTAAGGCAAGGCAAAGCAACACGGTCTTACTGTACCCAGACACTGAGCTCACCTCTTTAGGAAGATAATTATTTCCCCCAAGGCAACGACCCTGGATAATGAGACTAGGGTTCAACCTACCTTGCCTGGTATTTAAAGACTTGCATAATCTATTCAGCTTCACATCTCACCACATCCATCAGACAGCTTTGCTCCACGTAACTTTATTGTTATTTCTTCCCCCTCACATTTTCTCATTCTTGCATCTCACTTTCATGCCTGTCTCATTCATGCTGCTGCCATCTATATTCTTAAAGTCAGTATGTGTTTGGTTAATCACCTTGAAGATCGTTTCTAACACTATCACATTGTTGAGTTCCTTGGCTGTCATTCCCCCTGCTCTATATCCACCATGCCAGGTTCAGAATGTGAACCTAGATGTGTCACTGGGAGAGCAAAAAGACGAAGCATGCAAAATTGGAAACCTTAACTCAGTTATCTCTGCCCTCCAGATTCTAGAATGCTTTGTACTCTTTGTGTATTTAATCCCATAACGCTCGCTACTTTTGAAAGAACTATTGATTTCTAATTCCTGCTTAGTCCCTGAAACAGGACTGAATCTCTTTGAGAAGCAGTGAATGCCTTACTTGACTTTCATACTCTCACGCCACTCTTTATATGTCTGGGAATTGGGCAAATGTTAGGCCAACCTTATGAGGCAGTGAATTGTTTTTCTGTCTCCTAATATCCCTCTATGTCTGTATAACACTTCTGTAGAGCACCCAATAATTTTTCAAATTCCATGTCATTAAAAGCACATTTTGACTGGAGGAATATTTAAGGACAAAAGATAAACAATAAAACCATGGAATTTATTCATTTAACTTACCATCTTCCCTCTTTCAGCAGGATTTGTGCCCTAAAGAAAATATATTTACGTATTTAAGGACTCATTCTCAATTCTCCTGGGTGGGAGAATCTCAGCTAAGAGAAAAAAAAGGAGTCATAACTCTAAAATTAACTACATCAATTTCAATAAGCATCTGCGTATGGATAGATGATGATTATTATTATTTTTGAGATGAAGTCTCACTCTCCTGCCCAGGCTGGAGTTCAGTGGCGTGATCTCGGTTCACTGCAACCTCAACTTCCCAGGTTCAAGCAATTCCCTGCCTGAGCCTCCCAAGTAGCTGGGATTACAGGTGCCCACCACCATGCCTAGCTATTTTTGTATTTTTAGTAGAGACAGGGCTTCACCATTTTGACTAGGCCGGTCTTGAATTCCTGATTTTGTGATCCACCTGCTTCAACCTCCCAAAATCCTGGGATTGTGGGCGTAAGCCTACTCTTTTTTATAAGCACTTACAGTATAGTGTTATGCTCCAATTTAACAGATTACCTTGGTTCAGTGTTTTTTTTTTTAATATTTCCCCGTCTAGATGCATGATCTTAAGTACATTAACTGTGTTAGGCTGTTCTTGCATTGCTATAAAGAAGTATCTAAGCCTTCGTAGTTTATAAAGAAAAAAGGTTTAATTGGCTCACATTTCTGCTGTACAGGGAGCATGGTGCCAGTATCTGCTTCTGGAGAGGCCTCAGGAAGCTTTTACTCATGACAAGAGGTGAAGCATCACATAGCAAAAATGTGAGAGAGAACAGGGGTAGGGGCAGGTGCCACATGCTTTTAAATGACCAGATTTTGCAAGAACTCACAATCCCAAAGACAGCACCAAACCATGAGGGATCCACCCTCATGATCCAAACACCTTCTACCAGGCCCCACCTCCAGCACCGGAGATTACAATTCAACATGAGATTTGGGTGGAAACAAATATCCAAACTATATAACTAACTTTTATCTGCCTTGGTTTTATCATTTGTAAGACAGCCATAGATGTGGCATCTACCATCTGTGATTGTTTTATGGATAAAAATTCATATAAGTAATATATTTAGTGCACTGCTTGGATAAAACGAGATGTTAGCCAACATTAGCTATAATTTATATTTGTTTCCTGAAAGTATTATGCACTTAAATAATGCTGATATTTTCATTCTACAGATGACAATACAATGCTACATGGAAGATTAACTATACAACAGAACATTGAGAGATAGAGTGTTTCTCAAGAACCCAGAATTTTTGACTTAAAATTCTGAGTTTTTCCCTCACTGGGTGAAATTTGTTTGTATGACCCTGATCCATTTTCATCTAATAGCAATTATCACTCTCTGAAATTACTTTTTACATAATAATTTCTGTTGTCTTTATCAATCGTGCAATATTATATCTTCACTAAGATATAATGTTGATGATTGCACATCCAGTTGTCTTGTTTATTAAAGTATCTCTAGGACAGAAAACAGCCACCTAAACATTTGTAGAATCAATGGATGATTAAACAGGGGTGTGTGTGTGTGCGTGTGTGTGTGTGTATGTGTGTGTGAAGGAGGTAATTTGCAGTCTTCTCTCCCCTTTTAAAAGACTTTGTACCGCTTCTGCCAGATACCTCTTCACATGGCCAAAATCTTGATACTCTTGTGATTAGCCAGAGCTTGGCAGAGTGAATAGGACAGTTATTGGAGAAATAGGCTCCATTCTTTCTCACTTCCTCTTGGATTTCACACTCCAATAAAACAGAGAATTTGAGGATCTTTGGATCCTCTCATTTCTTATCTTTGGTTATACTGTGTGATTATGAAGGTGAGTAGACTTAAGCACTAGCCTTAGGTCACTGCACTGGCTCTAAGACATAACAGTAACCTGACTGGGGCTGAGACACAAGCTAAGAATAGGATCCTACTTAGTCCCGCATCCTAGCCAGAGTGTTAATAAGTATTACAGCTATTACCTAAGCAGCTCTTGCTTTCCCATTTTGTTATTGAACTTTGCATTTAGTCTCCTTAGAACATTGGGAGAGGTAAGGCATGATTGCCTGCACAGAAGAATTTGGGCACTCCTGGCTCCTTGATTATATTGCCCTTAAATATTTAGCTCTATCTTTCCTCAAGCCTTTCTCTCTTACATTGCTGTCACTCAGCTCAGAGTTGCACTAAAGTTATGAAAAAGTAGTTAGATACCCTTATTTTCCCCAGTTAATTTAAAGCAGCTTTTGTTGAAGCTCTTGTTTTTTTCTTTATAAGCCCATGCTCTCTTAAATTGTACAATATTTCAGGTTTGGGAACACCTGTGCACACACATACGTAGTTTACATATGTAGGTAAGTGTACAACTTAGTGATTAAAAGTTCTGGGCTTTGATATTAAAAAAAATGTGGCTCTACCACTTTACAGGTTGTTCTGTTGGGACAGAAACTAAGATTGGTTTCTTCATCACTAAAATGTGAATAATGCCTAAGGGAAACAAAATGGTTAATGGTTTTTAAATATTTAGTATAGTGCCAGTTGCCTTCTTTGATAAATGTTTAGTATAGCGCTTTGTTAAATGTTAAGTACAGTGCTTGTTGCCTTCTAATGGAAATCAGACTGGAGAATAAGAAGGAAGTGTGTGCTTGTGTATATATGCTTAGATGGGAGTGGGGGGCTAAGGGCTTATAATTTGTCAAAATGTGGTAGCATGAATATACCAGAATCATAAGAAAAATGAAAATATGGTAACAGGCTGTAGCGAAGAATTGATCTGGCATAAATCACTTTATATAAATAAAAGGAAGGTAGATCACTTTACTTTTAAAATCATCTGTCACTTTTGCTTTCCTGCCTAGAAAACGTAAAATAACTGCAGAGGGATGAGGAGTGTTCTTTGTGGGATAAAGAATGGAAGGAACTAGGATGTAATACTGACTGAGTCCTGGATGTTCAATGTGGTTTTAAGCAGGTATGCCTCCTGAATTTTGACTACTACCACGTGAAAAAGAAGGAACTGGCAATGGCAGAGCTATCAAAATGATATTCTGGGAACCTTGGCCACGCCTTCACTTCAAATCCTTAAGAGTCTGATGGGGTGGGCACCACAATCCTGGGCACTCATTTTCCCAACTCCATTTTACACCTTTGATCCTTATGTTCTGTTCCCAAATGTTTCTATTATATGACCAAATAATTTGTGTTTTATGTGTGAATAGAATTTGAAATTGGTTAAAGAAATATATTGGGGTCCTTAAATTTCAAGGGCCTAGCTTTGTTTGTTTACACTGTTGCACTTCTTGCTGTTTCAGTGATGCAATGCGCCGGCACCTCCCGGTGAAGTTTCTTGAGGGACTACCCTGAGGCAGAAGTTGTGAACTTACAGGCGGCTCTTCCGTAGAATTGTTGATGCTTGCAACTAAAGCCCTTTGATCTGCTATACTTGAATTTGGCGAATGTTTATGGAATCGATCAATGTGCCAGTCACAGTAAGGTATATTTCAGGAGAATTTCGTCATTAATTTCTCATAATAACTTTGTGTGAGAGCTGTCATTATTTTCTGAACTAACAGTGCAGAAACAGTCTTGGAGAGGTTGAACACCTTGTTTAAGGTCACACAGTAAGCTTGTGGATGGGATAAGCCTACTATCAAAATGTTATTTTCTAGGCTTATTAGTCTATCTATACCCTAATTAAACTGAGTATTTGGCTTTAAGTTACTGGGTCGAGTAGTTCTTGAAAATACAATCTTGATTGTTTACTGTTTATTCCTCTTAACCCTATATAAATAAATGTTTCAAAAATATGGAAACTCAAATCAGAAAGTCCTTGATTAGTACATCTTAATTTGTGGTTCTGGTCTCTTCCACGGATGAACTTCTGGAGGCCTGAAATTGTTTGCATTTTGTTTCATCTGTGCTCATATGTGCATTATATGAAGGAGGTGTCCATAACTTTTCAAAGCTTCTGAGAGTTTCTAAATCCACAGATAATGAGTATAAGCTCTTTTCAAAATTGAAAATAATTCTCTAAATATTTTTCTTAAAACATCTCTGAGTTTTGACACAAACAAAAATAATACATAGTAAAATAAAATATATCATTCTCCATATTTTTGTTCTATCCTATAAGAAATATGAATCCCATGGCATCTGGAAAGTTGAGTGCCTTTTTAACAGTCACTTATAGAACTTTATTTAAATATGATTGGCATTAATTCCTCAGTTAAACTTAATATTGATTCATAGCAATGGAAGTGGACCTACAAGTTAGTGGGAGAAACATAAAGGAGAATTATGATTTGAACTGGAAAATAATAGCTTCATTACTTATCAGAATCACTTCTGGTTAAAATAAATAGCATTTTCTATCTGGGATCTTGAAAGTTGGGAAGTTCCAACAGATTTTTATTATGCAATTTTAATTAAGAAGGTTGACATGTTGGGCAAAGAAATAAAAGCAATACATTCAAGGGGGTACCATTAGGTTAAAGGGCTGAGTCAGTACAGATTAATTCCATGCTGATCCATTACGATGTTGAAGGCTGCTAATTAGTTGTTGAGATTCACAGTTAATCTGATACAGAGCAAGACCTTGATAGGCTTTCTTATCATCAAAGCAAAAGAGAATGCTTTTCATGTTATTCCAAAAAGAATACAAATTTATTGTAGTCTAATATTTTTTCAAAGCGTTTCACATAGTTAACTTGTAATGTGGTTAGCAGGTTTTGGTGTTAGAATTAGGTAAGCTAATAAATTGTAAAATGTTCTCTACTTGTTTTTTTTTTCTCTTTTTAAGATAATTATTATTTAAATCTTAAATGTTTAATAGAATTTACAAGTAAAAGCATCTGGACCTGGAATTTTTTGTCAGAAGGTTATTGATGACAAAATGTCTTTTTTATCTTAATTTTGGTAACATGGTTTTTTTAATGTCAATTTTAATAGTATTTTTGAAGTTGTTCATAATATTATCTTATTTTTCTTTCTTAAAATTTCTGCAGCTACTATAATGATATCCCTTTCTTTACTCCTAATATTAGTAACATATTCCTCCCCTCCCTCCCTTCAACTTTCCTTCTTTCCTTCCTGTTTTACCCTCTTTAGTCAGTCCACTGAAATTTACTAATTTTTAAAAACTTTTCAAAGAATGAAACGGGTTTTGGTAATTTTTATTAATACTTTTTATTAATGATTTTATTAAATTCTGCTTCTATATGATTATTTACTCTCTTTCACTTACTTGAACTTTAATTTCTTTAGCTTTTTAGTGTAGAAATTTAAATAATTGGCTTTAATGCTCTTTTTGTTTTTTTTTTTTCCTAAAGCATTTTAGGTGATAATTGTCCCCTTAAGCACTGTTTGACCTGCACCTATATGCTTGTGTGTTTTATATTTACATTATCCTTTAATTGAAAACTTCCCTTGTGATATCTTTGAGTCATTGGTTCTTTAGTAGTTGAATATCTAAGTACCTGTGTGTCTTCTAAATATCATATTGTCATTGATATCTAAATTAATTCTGAGACTTGCAGTCCCGCAGATAGTCTGTCTTGGAAATACTCCACATGCACTTGGATAGAATGTGTATTCTGCAGATGTTGGATATTCTTAAATGTTTAATAGGTCAAGGTGTTTGATAGTTGGTCAATATCTTATATCCTTCCTAATGGTTGTCCTTTTTAGTAAACTTGCCATATCAGTTACTAAGAAAGGGGTTACTAAAATTATGAACTGTGAGTGGGATTTGTGTCTTCATTTATTTAGTTAATATTTTGAAAATAAAATTTTGAAGATTTTTAAATGTTTCTTAGTACCTGAACTTCTAAATATTCACTAAGAACTTTGTATATTTCATGATATTAATATATCACACTCCGCCTCCTCCAAATCTTGTTCAGCTTGCTGATACTACCTACAAACCAGCATAAAAATATGTATTTAAAAAGAATCATTTACAATTTACCTTTAGGCTTTATCTATTTTAATTATCAGGGTATGCCAGATCAGTTGTTGCTATTGTTATTGTTGTTTAATTTTAGTGTATTAATGCAATACATATCTGTGTTCTATTAAAATACATTTTTGTAACTTGAAATATAATGATGAAATAATAAAATGGTACAGGTTGAAAATTCCATTTTTAAGGAGTAGCAAATTACACATTCTATCACTTTTAAGAGTTATTCAGCACAGAGAGACTTCCAAAATGTAGGGAAAAAATTGTTTATGGGCTCTTTCTGCATTAGTATCTCTTTCAAGATTTACTCAAATGTTTCAAGAAGACCCATTAGTCAAAGTGAGTACCCAGGTGTAAATCAAAATTGTCTCCTTTAGGCTATCTAATATCCTATTACAATACTAATATGGTTCATAAAAACATTTTATGCCGCAAATGAATGAATATTGTTGGAAATGGAATGTTGAAGAGATTATTTTTTTTCTTTGCCAATCACCTAAGCCTTATAAAAATCAGATTTGTTATCTAACATATTTGAATCACTAGGTAGCATGAATCACTAGATAGCATTAAGTTCTTTGATTCTCACTTAATTTCTGGAATTCAACATTTTCTGCGCTCCCTATAGATTATATAAACTACTGACTGTCTATGATAATGTGGAACTCAAAAGTGTGTAATTGAAATCTACAGATAATGTACAAAATTTCATCAGTAGCAAAATGGATTGATAATTTTATCTCTCAGCTCATTTTCTTTTCTTCTTTTTTTTTACTTGTAGGTAGGGACTATCAACAAGAAAACAGTGCCTTAGCTTAAAGATAGCATGCAGATGAAAGAAGAAAAGAAGCACGTGGGATTATTTGAAAGTTGAATCGCTAATTTATAAATAATTAATGTCAACCATATAACAATTATTGTTTGTATTATTTCTACTTTTTTATTAATTATAGCTACTGAATTCAGTTCAAGTTCAATTCAAGCTTCTCTTGATGTTATGATCTGAAAGTTTGTGTCCCTTCAAAATTTGTATAATGAAGTCCTAACCCACAAGGCAATGGTATAAGGAAACGGGAACTTTAGGAGGGAATGTGCTCATGAGGGCAGAACCCTTATGAATGGGATGAGTGTCCTTGTAAAAGAGATCCAAAAGAGCACATTTGGCTTTGCTTCCATGTGAGACACAGCAAAAAGCCAGCTCTCTATGAAGAAGGAAGAGGGTCCTTACCAGACGCTGAATCTGCACGAGCCTTAATCTTGGCCTTTCCAGCCTCTAGTACTGTGAGAAATAATTTTTTTTTGTTTATAAGCTACCCAGTTTCTGGTAATTTTAAAATAGCATCCTGAATAAAATAAGACATCATTAAAAATAAAATTAACAACAGCAGCCTCAGATCTTGTGCATGAAATTTTTTTGGGTGGGTGTGTTTTTGGATGAGATTAACAATTTGTGAACTTTTGGTGAAATATCACTCTCCGTAATGTGAGTGCATCTCATTCAATCAGTTGAAGGCCTGCATAGCACAAAAAGTCCAGTCTTGCTGAGCAAGAGAGAATTCTTTAGCCTGCCAGCCTTCAAACTGGCACTGGAACACTGGCTTTCCTTGTTCTGCTGTAGCCTGACAACCCCATTGCAGATTTGAACTCGCCAACCTCCATAATAATGTGAGATAATTTCTTATAATAATTGTTTTATATACATATATACACACACACATACATATAACATGTGTGTATATATATAGATTTGTTCTATATATATATGTATATATATATAGATTTGTTCTATATATATATGTATATATATGCATGTAGATGCCAATATATATATGCCTTTAATGTAAGGAGATATATATACACACACACACACACAGAGCGAGAGAGAGAGAAGCATCTACATCTATAGATATAGATATACATTTACCTTGAAGATATTGCATATTTGGTTTCAGACATCACAATAAAACAAATATCCAAATGAAGCAAGTGGTCACACTAACTTTTTTGTTTCCCATAGCATATAAAGATTACGTTATATGACACTGTAGTCTATTAAGTGTGTGATAGCATGATGTCGAAAAATGCAATGTAGATACCTTAATTTAAAAATAGTTCATTGCGGTGGTGCACAGTGGCTCACGCCTGTAATCCCAGCATTTTGGAAGGCTAAGGGAGGGTGGATCACGAGGTCAGGAGTTCAAGACCAGCCTGGCCAAGATGATGAAACCCCGTCACTACTAAAAATACAAAAATTAGCTGGGTGCAGTGGTGGGTGCCTGGAATTTCAGCTACTTGGGAGGCTGAAAGAGGAGAATTGCTTGAACCTGGGAGGCGGGGATTGCCGTGAGCTGAGATCGCGCCTCTGCACTCTAGCCTTGGTGACAGAGCGAGACTCCACCTCAAAAAAAAAAAAAAAAAAAAGAAAGAAAAACTTTATTGCTTGAAAAATACTGATACAGAGACTCAAAGTAAGCATGTGCTGTTAAAAAAAGTGCTGATGCACATCGTTGACACAGGGTTTCCACATACCTTCAATTTTTTAGATAATGCAATATCTGCAAGACATAATAAATAATGTAATATCTGCACAATAAAATGAAATGTGCATATATATACAAGTATATATATGTAGTGCTATTTTTCTGGAGAATCTTGACTAATATAGTGAGTTTATGGAACTTCTTAACAATATAAGTAGACTTAAACAAAGACATCTCATTTAAGTTAATATACTTGGGTAACTTTTCAAGCTTTGGAAGTAGTTGTTTAGTCTTTGAAAATGTGAAGTGAGTCTAGTGGTTTTGCTTTCAATGACTCCACCCAGTATTCATGCCATGTAGCACTGAGATGAGTTCTCACAAATATAATTCCATTTCAATAAATAGACACTGAGATTTAGTATACTATATTATACACCTATGTCTTAAATTTAAAAATATTCTTCACATTCATTTTATACCATAAGTTTTGATCACACAGGGCAAGGCTGTCCAGGATTGGGCAAAGTTAAAACATTCAAAGAACAGGGAAGACTTTGAGACAGGTTCTCTCCCTGTCGCCCAGGATGGTGTGCAGTTGCACGATTATGGCTTGCAGCAGCCTCAACTTCCTGGGCTCAAGAGATCCTCCCAACTCAGCTTCCCAAATAGCTGGGACTAAAGGCATTTGCCACCAAACCTGGCTATTAAAAATAATTTTTTGTAGAGACAGGATCTCACCACATTGCCCAGGTTAATCTCAAACTCCTGGGCTCAAGCAATCCACCCATCTGGGTCTCCCAACGTGCTGGGAGCCTGAGCCATGGCTCCCAGCACTGAGACAAGTTTTAACCACTATATAGAAGATGCAGACCTTCTCAGGAACACAGCTTTGTCTATGCAGAAAATAGAAGGAGAAAATGGTAACTAGACCTGAAAATCCTCTGGTAGTAACATATCTTCATAAATTCCCAGTGGAAACGAAAGGATTAACATACTCTTTTTAGATAACGCACTACAATGTTTTGTTGGTCTTTTTTGGGAAGAGAGTTTTTATAATTCTAGTTAACAGATAACAACGTGTCTTGGCCTGGCACGGTGGCTCATGCCTATAATCTGAGCACTTTGGGAGGCTGAGGCAGGTGGATCACCTGAGGTTGGGAGTTCAAGGCCAGCCTGACCAACATGGAGAAATCCCTTCTCTATTAAAAATACAAAATTAACTGGGTGTGGTGGTGCATGCCTGTAAGCCCAGCTACTCTGGAGGCTGAGGCAGAAGAATTGCTTGAACCTTGGAGGCAGAGGTTGTGGTGAGCCAAGATTGTGCCATTGCACTCCAGCCTGGGCAACAAGAGCAAAACTCCATTTCAAACAAACAAACAAACAAAAGTGTCTTTTAAAGTTTCTATTTGGTTAGAAAATTGTATGGCTTATTTCCTTTGTTTCTATGATATATGAGATTTTAAAATTTTTCTTTAAGTCTACAATGAAATAACATGTAGGTGGATTTTGCCATCTTGGCCTATGGACCCTAGATGTAGATAGTCAGCTAGTAGGCACCCATTCTGCACATTGTCCCCAAAGACTAAAGAACTAAATACATGCTAAGTTCAAGGGAAACAGTCTGCACAAGATCAATAAAGATTCCCACTTTCAGACAGAGTCTAGAATCCATAACCATAACTTTTAGCTTTCATTTTAAAATATAAAAGGGCAAGAAAGCACTTTGGGCTGATGTATTTCTCTTGGTTGCCTTGGGAATTTCTTCTTCTTATTAAAACAAAAACTAAGGACCCGGCACACACACAGAAAAAGAGGCATGTAGGCAACTTCTGAAACTCAGTATCATTAATATCATTTAAATCTATATCAAATTTAAATCTGTGAAATTTACTGAAGAAGAAGGGCCAACTCGGGCCTGCTCGAAGACTACATTTTCCTGAGAATGGATTTATCATGAATCGAGAACAAGGAATTTTTGTAAATGATAAAAAGAAGCATACTCATCATTCATAGAACCCGTGTGTTGATCATGGGAAAGGCAAAAAAGGTGATCGGTATGAACGCTATGTTTTTCTCTACTATCTCTCTGGAATTTTCTCTCAGTGAGGTTACTCTTTTCACATTCCTAGATAAAAACACCAGAGGCTCACAATTGTCCTCGTTCTCCAGGAAAGCTTCTGTGGATTTTAAATTGCACTTAAAGCCTCAATAAGAATGCTTAGTCCCATGCAATTAGACTAGTCCCATTCAATTGGAATGCCTAGTCCCATGCAATAATTAAAATGACCTATGTCTTCTCAGGCACAGGAGTCAGATGTTAATTTTTCATTGAAAGTCTCCCTCAGTAAGTTTACATTGGTAGAGACTCCTCACTCTCCTTTTTTGGAGGGAGCAGGGTTCACAGCATAGTTTTCTTCAAAGAAATTCTGCTGACAAAAGTATGTCTGAGGTAACCTTGCATTTTTTTTGTTTTTGTTTTTGTGAGCCATTAACAAATGTTTAGCCATTTAAAAATCATTTGCTTTGAATATTTTTATTCTGTCTTGGCATTTAATTTTGGTATCCACATCTACTACATCCTCAGATCTCAGCTGAAATTTAAATGCAACCATTCTAATCCATAGTGAGAGATTATCTGAAACTGAGAGACTGTCATCAAAGTAGGGCATTTCTGGGAAATTAGCATTAGGAAAATATTCACAAAGAAGTTTTTCAGGTAAGAAGAATGCTGGAGATATGTTTGTTGCTCATAAAGTTAAAGCAAATTGCAATTCTCCAGATGGAAAAACTCCATGAAAATATGAGATCGATTTCAGAGTGAGATCAATTCTTATTACAAAGCAGACAGTTGCTACAAGAAGTCTTGCATATGTGAGACACATGGAAAAGAACATTAAACATATTTCATGTCAAACTAAACATTGTAGCATCTATGTAGGCAAAGTTCCATGAATATAATGAATGTGGAAAATCCCTCACTGAGTAGTCATTCTTTGCAACATCAGAGGATTCATATAGGAGACAAATTCTGTGAATGCAGTGAATATGGGTAAGCCCTCAATCAAAAGAAGCAGCTTTTCCAAAATTAAAGAGTCCATACTGAAGACAGAGCCCATGAATGCAATAGATGTAGAAAAGTCACTACTGTGAAATACTTTTCCTACTAAACATTAGGGAATCCACAATGGACTATTTTAGTTTTCATAATATAATTCCACCATCTTTAAAACTGAATCTAGAGCAATAATCTTACTATGCATGACAAGGCGATGAAGATTATCGATCTGCAAAACACTCTGATTATCTAAGAATTCAACCTCATTCTGGAAAAATGTCAGTGGGGCTGCTGTTTTACATATAAAAGAGTTTTCATCCATTCGGATATCAAATGTCTTTCATTATTGTGGGTGTTATTAATCCAAGTTATGCAAGTATTTTTTGATGCATTTACATCTACTAGTTCAAAATATGCCATGCACCATGGGGGTAAGCAAGACTCTGACTTTTAGTGTTTTCCGATTTCTCATAGTTTGTAGTATATACCTAGCACATTTGATTAATTAAATTAGGTACGTATTCCTGCTTTTACTTCCTTTCATAATTGTACTTTCCACTGACATTATCATAGTATTTAAACTTTCTCAGACTCCTAAATCACAGAAGAGTTTATTGAAATATTTTATTAATTAAGTTAAACATAAATAATAGACAATCCAAATGCCCTCTTCAGTGTACAATATATTCATTCTTAAGTAACCAGGAGGGGAGAAATTGTTATCTTTGACAACATATAGTCGCTTTGCTTTTTATACTCACAACTAAGTTTGCCCTATAAACAGGGAAGGATTGAATGGTGCAAATCAGAACCAAGTCAGCCTCCTCCTATTGGGCCTCAATTAGTTAGTGGTAATCTGGTTTTAGAAGATGATTTTGAGATATTTAGAAAATGTAGGCATTTAAGTATGATTTGAGGTGTTATTTAATGGCAGAATTGATCTACTGACATAAGATGTGAATGTTCTGACTGATGAATTGTAAACAACTTAATATCAGCCTTAGAAGCCCTTAATATTTATTTTATCTTCTACATAAACAAAATCTTGTTTTCCCTTCTCTGGTAATAATTATGGCACATCAGATGTTTGTGAACAGCCTACAGAGGTCTTTATTTCAAAAGAACATATCTTCAAAGTCCTAGAAAGGTTACCTTCCAGAAACACAGAAACACAATTTTCCATAATTCTTTAAAACTGAAGTAAAGGAATCAAATGAGGACCACTTCTGCTATAAGAAATGTATGTTTCACTTACCAGGAATGCACACATCTATTTGTACAGTCCTAGCATTTAAGATCTGGACCAAAGATTTGATTTTCTAATCAAAGGAAACAAGAGAGCCCCACTGATGGTTTCCTGAAATGCAATACAAATAATTTGTGCCAGTAAGTAGACATTGAAACAAGACTCTGAAACTGGACAATGCCACTGAAGTTAAGCACAGGAGGAAATTCAATAAAAATGCATTCTGACAAGAAATTACTTTTTATGGTATTTTAAGTTAGGAATAACACTAGAAGGAATGCAGAACTAATTAAGTATCACATTTTGGGTTTCTTTCCTTCGTAAGAGGAGTATAGCCAAATGGGTAGATAAAATAAGTACAGACAACTGTTTAGAAGTGGTAATAGGAGTAAAGTCCCTAATAACACAACTTCTGAAAAAAGAAGAAAGTGAAATTTAAACCTCTAACCTCAAACAGTCTGAATGCAGTATTGGGAAACAAATGCTATGAGAACCACATATTCATGGAAATGAAAAATCAAGTGACATGCTGGCATACATATAAGACACTGGACCTGACAATATCTGTACTATTATAAGTGGGTAGGAAAGCCTTCCATACTGAAAAATCTCTGGCAGTTCCTGCTGTGGCCTAGATGTTGAATAGCTTGTAGCAGAGCTGAAGCATTCTACTTGTTTCCACATGAAACTATTATGAAAATACTTTTTTAAAGCATTATTTCTTTCAGCTGTTATTTTAGGGCCGATGAGGAATGATACAGTCTGGTGATAAGGCAAATAATAGTGCAATCCTTTAAATGTTAGGCAATGAATCAACTTAACAGGAGGCTACTATTTGAAGATGAAAATCTATTAAACTTTGTAAATATCATCCCTGATCAGTAAATAATTTATAAATCTGAATTTTAATTAAAGGCAATAAAAAACTTTTAGTTCTGCTTAGGTATGGTATTTAACAGAGCTGTGGGTTTTGTAACATAAAATTAAATAATCCATAGCTGATCCAAGACAGGAACTGGGGCTACCGTAATGTAGGGAAAGAGCCATTTTCTACAGCTTTCATTTCAATTTGAGAACAAACAACCAACTGTGGGATCCTAGAAAATTTCCTTTATTCTATTTTTTCATTGCTTGGCTTCTAGTCCCTGGAGCTGCACAGAAGGAGGGTGCATTGTAAATCTCTGGCATTACTTCTGCATGAGGGGCCGTGGAGTGGTGAAGGCAGGTGTTTCAGAAAGGGCAAGGCCATAGTAAAGACAGCCAACTCTAAATGAGCTATCAAGTTCAGAGGAGCTCACTCCCTTTACCTTACCCTCACACAGAGGGAGGCTGTTAAACTCCGACAAACAAAACAGTTTATGAGGCATCTGGCATTTTAGACTCAGGAAATCCCATTTTGAAGTCTTGGAACACAGTCAAAAATGCAAAGAAATCCCCTTGGTGCCAGCTGGGTAGGTAGATTTCTTAGAGAACGGCAAGTAGACCCTCCCTTTGCTTTTTTGTCAATCTTTCTGTCTCTGTGGTATTCAGGCTACCCGAAGACCTCCAGTTAAATGCATCTAGATCCTGTAGCAAAGTGCAAGTTTGAACCCCCAAGGATATCCTCCCACTTGAATTGAAGAGTAAACATCTCTTGGCTCTGCAAGAATTCTTATTAGGAAACTCCCTTATAATGACCTCCTCATGTGGGGTGATTCGAGCAGAAGGGCTGCCAAGTTGATTTTAACAGGTTTCACGTAAAGGCCAAATGGATGGAAGTTTTGAGCAGTTGTGTGTTTTATCAGAGAAATCTTTTTCGCTCTTCTCTGCTTCTCTGTGCAAGCTCCAAACATTGGGGAATTTTTAACATAAAGTTTGTTACATATTTATAGAACAGTTTTCTTTGAAAGGCTGGGGAGGACTGATTCACCTATGGGGTTCAGGAATACAGGAAAATGAGGAGAAATGGAGAGAGGGAATCTTGTGTCAGACTCTGGTGAAGTTCATTTGTAAATGTCTAAAGAACATTTAACTAGCAATGCCCAGAAGGTGACAGGACACGTATTCTGCAGTTCAGTAGAGCAGTTTGGGTTTCGATTTATATTTTAGGGTCATTGATTACACAGCTGGGAATATAAGGTGTGCGTTAGGTGATGTCATCCATAAAAATGCATGAGAATGAGAAAAGGACGGAGAAAGGAGCCTGAGTAATCCTCGCGTCTAAAGGGTGAGCAGAGAAAGAGAATCACAGGAAGAAATCGAAAGGCAAATTATCAGAACCTAGAAGAGTACTAAAATTTAAAAGTAAAGCAATTAGTCACAATGTTTAAGTCTATAGGATTTCAGAATAAAAATAAATATTTGAATATAGGATTCGGCAATGAGACATCTCTGACCTTGACAGCAGTGTTGATAGAATGATATATGTGGAGAAGCTAGACTCTGAGGATCTGAGAAGTAAACGGAAATTCATTTTCATACTCAGATGCAAAAGTAGCCTGGAAATTCAAATACCCATCTAGGCGATAAAATGCCTATCAATTAACACTAAGGTATACATCATTGTAAGATTTTCTCCATTAAGTTACAATAAGAAGGAAGGCACTGAGTCTTGGCAAGGAGAAGAAACGAGTTGACATTTTTTTAGATTCTGAGAGGAAAAAAGAGTACATTTTGTGCTTATTCTCATGGATGCAAAATTTGAAGGGCCTTTCCATCCTCTAACAAACATAGTTCATTGTCTTTCACTTCTCTTTAGAAAATGTACTACACAGTAAACAAAGAAGAGAGGAACAGATACTTTAATCAGGTGCTTTTACTTTTAGTGTATTCAACTTTACAGTTAGAGCATAAATCCTTGCCATCTTCCCTATATTCCCCTAACGAGATTCTGCTTTGTATTATTGCACAGGCTTTTTATGCCTCCTAAATTTACATTTTACAGATACTTGGATTTATGGTAGCTCTTCCTTTTGACAGGTCACTATAAGATGTGATATGTCAGCTATTGATTTTATGAGAACATATGCTTATCTAGTTAATTTTCTCTGAAAGATACTGCACACTCTCAGCATGAGGTCAAGGGCACCAAAATTTTCAGCATCTTTGAAGATCAAGCCATTCTATCTTCAGATATTAAAGACAAAGAGATGTAGAAAGAAAAAACTCAGAAGTTCTCTGCTTATGATAATACTCATGCTGAAGCTATAAAAAAAACTTTTAAGTTAGCACAGCCTGGGAAGGGTTAGATGCAGTCAGCTGGGAAGAGAAAATCAGACTGAAGCCCAAACTCTCTTAAAACTTCACCTGCAACTCCAGGCTGTAGTATTATTGCTTTGATCACTTGAATATTAATTGTATTTATGTGTAACATGCCAATTACAGCCAAGATTATTCAGTTATATAGTTCAGGTTATCACTTTCTGCAGGGTAGTTGTGAAGAGCATTGACTGTGGAGCCACTGACTGCTCCAGAACACACTTCTGCTTTAAAACACCTGGCTAAGTTCCAGAAACTCCATGAGTTTCAATTTCCTCAAGCTTTATGTAACAGAAATATTTTTAGTGATTTGGAAAATTTATAAAAGTTAATATATGCAAAGTGCTCAGCATTTAGAGAGTATATAGTAATAGGATATTATTATGATGTACCTTAAATAGATCATTTGCCATTAGGAATGTGAACAATGCAGCTCTCAAAGTCATAGGATGAATAAGGCAATATACTAGATGTTACAGATATAAAGACACTAATCACTTCCCAGAGGCCCAGTCTCCTAATGCCATCACCTTGCGGGTTAGGATTTCAACATACAAATTTTGTGGAGAAACAAACATTTAGACCATAGCTGGTGATTATTTCTTAGATGCAGGAGGATGAAGAAGAACCACAGATGATTCCCAGATCTCCTACTTAGGTTGCTTTTTGTCTTTTTGTTCTACTTCCCATTTGGTAGGTGTTCAATGAATGCTAAAGGAAAAAAGGAGAAAAATGGGCAGATGAGTTATTTTCAACCTTGGGGATTTTGACTCCAGTGTTCTTAGATCTCCACAGATCTCTGTGTCTGAGGCTTTACTAAATAGACACATTTGTAGAATTAGCACCACCCTCAGTATAGTTAATATTTGATATGGTTTGGCTGTGTCCCCACCCAAATCTCACCTTGAACTGTAGCTTCCATAATTCGCATCTGTAACCAAATCATGGGGGCAGGTTTTTCCCATGCTGTTCTTGTGGTAGTGAATAAGTCTCAACGAGATCTAGTGGTTTTATAAAGGGGAGTTCCCCTGCACACGCCTCTCTTGCCTGCTGCAATGTAAGATGTGACTTTGTTCCTTCTTTGCCTTCTGCCTGATTGTGAGGCTTCCCCAGCCATGTAGAAGTGTGAGTCAATTAAAACTTTTTCGCTCATAAATTACCCAGTTTGGGTATATCTTTATTAGCAGCATGGGAACAGACTAATATAATATTTAATAAATAATATACTCTAACAATATAGCTATATAATAGAGAAATATCATGGGGCAAAACCCACTAATGATAAGAAGTAGCTTATTTAGCTAAGGTCTTTGAAATTACAATAGGTAAACATGCATTTTACCACCAAATTACTTTCTCAGCATATCTGAAATGCTTAGGGCTACGATGCTAATTAACTTTGGGCCTTCCTTGGTATGGAGGCAGCTTAGTTTAATTAAATCAATAGTTCTGTATATTAATTATAGTACAGGCTTAAATAATTTAGGGAGTATTTACCCTTTTTTTCAGATCCTTATTTATTTTTTGGCCAAAGGTGGCAGGATTAGTCTACTTCAAATTTAACAAATGCAACTAATGATTCACCCTCTCTCCCTTTCCTCCCTTCTGCCCTCTACAACAGTCTGGGTATGAGAATTGTGGTTCTTCCTGTGTGACAAATAGAGGTTTAACTCTATGACAGCAAAATAATTGATGGAACAAACATCCTTTTGCTGTAGATAATTCTCTGGTTAACCCTATAGATTTATCTAGTTTTAACACTTAATTTTACAAGTACACTTGGGTGTATTCTTGAAATAAATGAATTTGGTCTAGCAGTTCCTTGAATTAAAGATTGCTTACCTAGGCATAAAGAAACTGCAGTATGAAATAAACTAGGATTATCTGGAACTCCCTAATTTAAGTATCCTACAGATATGATTCAGTTTGAAGAGTCTCTCACTTCCAGGGAAACACATTCTTATTTTTAAAAGATCTACTTTACTATACTTTGAAATGAAGAAACTAAATAAGACATTTCAAAGGAATAGGAAAGCCATCTAGTATGTAATTCTTGTTTAGACCATGTAGTTTATTAATTGTTGATCATCAGTTGAAAATCTATTAAACTCTAAACTCCAGTAAGTGAAAAGAGGGAGAGGGTACAATGTCATATCTCAGAAGTTTCTATTCTCAATGGCAGATAAAACTAAAGTTATGTTCAAGACAAAGTGTAAAGTGAAAAATTAATGCAAATGCTATAAGAATTCAGAATAAGAAACACTTTACTTAGGTTGGGCTAAGAAGGAGAAGGAAACACAGTACAGAAACTTGCTAACATCTCTTGTTAATAAATTTTTGGGTCCCATGACCCTAGTGACCCATATGGGATTATAATTAGTTAAGATGTGAAAATAGGTCTCATAGTATTTTCAGCCATCACAAGTTTTCTAAAAAGAAGAATGGAAAGTAACCTCAGATACTGGAATAATTAATCTCAATTTATTGATTACTCCTGAATATATTGTATAAATGAGAATATGAAGATAATTGGCTAAGTGACTAGGCTCTTTAAAAGTGATTGGCTCCTACCCCAGTGATGGTGATCACCCTGTAAAAAGAGAGAAATGGTGTCTGCATGGGCTGAGATCCTTGCAAGAAAGTCTCAATGCAGATGCCAGTTTGTGTTGTCATTCTATTCAATCAGCAGAATTTCTGAATGTGAGCAGAAGATGGGATATTTTCATATTTTTGGTTGTCTTCTTATGCAGTCAAACCTTTCTGGATTGCCTACCATATTATCACCTTCTAATAACAGAGGAAGTGAATATCCAACCTCATAATGGAAGCATGCTCCCTATGTTATTTTAGATGAAATGTATTCTTTCCCAGAGCAATCTGGGTTGCAGCTGTTTGCTGAAGACTAATTCAGCAAGTAAACAGTCAGGTTTTACTGATAGACTATGCCGTTTATAATATTCCATTTAATTGCTGAGCAGATAGAAGCCAGTTCTATTCTATACATCTTCAAACTACAATGGTACAAAGAGAATTATAATAATATCCAACATAATAGTTATCCAAAGAGAGATACTGCCATGTAAAAAATATTTAGTAACTGCATTATGATTATGTTAGTGTGGTAAGGCATTATATTACTAGAAGCAATTACAGCTTGCAGTACCTAAGAGCAATGACTTTAAGTGAAGAGAACAAGCTGAAGACCTGAAGTTTATGTGAGTGTCTACATGGCGAGGAGGTGTTTGTTTCTCAGTGAGGGGTGAAAGGAGTTTAACTTAATGTGTCAAACTAAAGGGGAGCATTTTTCCAGATGCAGTCCTTTGAGTTTTCAATGACAAAAATCATTATAAAGGAGCAAGAGAATAATTTACCATTAGGGTTAGGGAAAAGAAATTTAAAAATAAAATAAATTTTTAAAAGAAGCAAGACAAAATAAAAAATGGTTTTAGATGAGGAAGGTAGAATAAATTTTCTTTAAAAAGCTCTAATAATAAATAAAATTGTTTATTATAGTTAAAAAAAAACCCCACAGCTATCAATAATGAAGTTCTCACAGAAACCTGGCATTTCATATTCCAACAGTGTTTCAAGATTTGTATTTGAAAATGGAATTTCGGGCATCACCTCCTGCTTTTCTGTGGCCTGATGAATGGCGAAAGAAATTGAGGATGATTCTACTGTAAGAACTTAAAACATAATTCTCTCTTCTTCTTCCCAATAACAAAAGGTATCCCAAAGCAAAAGAAGATAGCCTGCTGGGAAAGCTATCTAGGTATGAAACACATGTTTAAAATGTCTGATAAATATTTTTTAAATGTTTAATAAAAATGTTTTATTATTATTATTTTTTAAATCCAGTTCCCAGAAAGCCAGTACCTCACACTTCCAGTGGAATTTACCACTTGCTTTCCTGGAACTCTGACTTTCCTCAATTTCCCATCGTTCACCCACTATGGGAACTGTCTTGGATTTGGATGACTTGAACCCTCCTGGCACACATTCAGTCATGTGTGTGGGGTCTTCTCCACTTACCCAAGTGCAACCTTCAAATTATGCTCTCGTTCTCAAACCAGGGTGTATTTATGACAGAGAGCTTCTTACAGGTCTTTTAATTTTACTCAAAGATTTAGGTAACTTTCTACCCCAAATTAAATACATTTATATTATAAGTAACTGTGAACCAAGCACTTGCAAGGAATATTTCCTTTTAAAAGTTAAGTATCCAGAGTCAGCAGGCACAGGGGTTCTACCCTAAACTTACAAGAGGGCACTGGTGAAAATGTTAAGCCTGTAAAGTCTTTCTTGACTTTCTTGGGCTTAATTATCAATTAATTCTTGTGGACTCGCAAAGTGTTATATCCACATTATTAAATTTATTTTGTATATGATAACTATTTTCCATTTTCTTTCTTCTATTTGTGAACTTTGACTTGCTTTTTTGGTAGATGCAGTGTTTCTGCCCTTGACCTTGAGAATAAAATAGTAGACACTAAATTGAATGTATTGGCATTCGGTGAAAATAATTGAAAGATCTTGAATGATCTGGGTCCTTATGTTGGCAACACCACTAACTGGCTGTTGTTTTGAGCCATAATTCTACATTCTCATATAATATTCTAAATAAGCATGGTCCATGATGAGATGGAATATCACAAGGTAGAGGTGGAAGAGAATAGAAATATTTTAGGCATAAAATAGAAGAATCATATTGGAAGAGGGAAGGCAACATGTAAATGTTCTTCTATAATTGCATCAAGAATGCCTGAAAACATGCTAGATCCATAGTTTTCTCTGCACATGACTTTTGGTAAAGCTCTAATTTGGGAAAAGTGCATAGAATTATTCAGGGTCCCTGCCTGTTATCATAATTCCTTTGAGATACTTCTTTCATTTATGTGTTTCTTTACCTTTTTTTTCTTTTTGTATTTTTATGCTATCATCATATTGGAAAACATTTATGAAATAATTTGTTCTGTCTTCAAAACCATAATATTTTCATTTATTTATGTTTTCTAAGTTAGAGTAAAGAAATCTAAAGTTAATTTTGATAATTAATAAATAATTTTGTGACTTAGGGCAAGAACCTTTATGTGAGTTATATTTTGTAGTAATATCAAAATTGTAGTAAATATCAAATTAGATAATATCAATAAAAGTTTCTGCATTATGTGCCTAAAACATAGTAGAGACTGTGTTCGTACAGTAGAAACACAAGAACATTATAGAATAATAATGAAGCACAAGGACACCAAGATCTTCATGTTTTAAAATCCTGGCTTTGGCTGGGCACAGTGGCTCACGCCTGTAATCCCAGCACTTTGGGAGGCGGAGGCGAGTGGATCACCTGAGGTCAGGAGGTTGAGACCAGCCTGGTCAACATGGTAAAACTCCATCTCTACTAAAAATACAAAAATTAGCTGGGTGTGGTGGCATACACCTGTAGTCTCAGCTACTCAGGAGGCTGAGGCAGGAGAATTGCTTGAACCCGGGAGGCGGAGGTTGCAGTGAGCCAAGGTCATGCCACTATACTGCAGCCTGAGAGACACAGTGAGACTCCATCTCAAAATAAAAAAAAAAAAAACCCTGACTTTGCCTCTTATCAGCTGTGTGTCTTTGTGCATCATATCTAGAATCTCTGTGCCTTACATACCCCATTTATAAATTATATATCTACTTTGAATCTGGTTGAGTTTTTGAAAATATTACATGTGAAAATGAATATATTCCAGTGCCGGGTATACTATAAATCTCGAATAACTGTAACCTGTTAGTATTCTTAAAGTCAAGACAGTTTTACAAATCAATGGTGATACTGGAGTAAACACAAGAGAATGAGAATTTTACAATTTCAAGCTCTAAGTTAGGAAAACAAAACAAAGAAGTAAACAAAAACTTTCACTTGACTCCAAATGTAAATTCGGTCTCAAACTCTTAGCAGGACTCTTGCATTTTACCTTGGCTCTCCTCTACTGAAACATCCTCTCAACCCAGTGAGAATAACAGAGCTAAGTTTGATGACGATGTAAGACACAGTTCTAAGATCTCTGATCTAAGTCATCACTTTCAAGTTCATGGATTATTTAAATTTGCCATTCTTCATAAACTAGAACAATATCTGGAAATTCTGTCTCTCACACACACATCCCTAGTGCTCCCCCACTTTCCAAATTCACAAATAATTTTTAAATTTTTTCCATTTTTTTGGCATTGTGTGAAGGGGTTGGGATGTGTTATTTCTGGTGGGATAGTCATTCTCAGTTAAGTAAAGGTCATATTTTAAGTGTGAAAAAGCACAGTTACTTTGGGAATTTCAAGGTGGTCATCACCGTGGAGACATCTTATATGAATGTGGAAAAAGAGAGAAAAGAGGGAGCATAGTCAGAATCCAGATGATAAAGGGTTTTATGCAAAATAAAGAATTTTTACTTCGTTATACAGAAAAAGAAAGGGTTTTATGAAGGAGCTGGTATATTTGCAATATGATATAAGATAAAGTTTAAAATTAATTAAAATACTTTTCTTACATTTGGTTTTCCATTTATTCAAGTAATACTTTAGCCATTAAACTCTCAAGAGAACTCATGCTTTCAATGATAATTTTTGGGGAGTTTACCTAAATACAATGTGTATCTACATGTTGAACACTGGCAGAAGACTAAGCATTTTTGAAACTTGATTCTCTTAAAGAAAAGTTATTTTGTTTTTTGTTTTTCCATTTTGCTTTTAATCTTTTTCTCATCACAAATATTCACATCTGTCTTCTTTGTATTTTACCTGGAGAAGAAGAAACAAATGTGTTTTGAGACTATTTCCTGAAACTCTATTAATGAACCACACTAATCCTAATATGGTCAATAGCAAGATTGAGAAGTTAATATTCTTAACTTCAAGTACTATGCTTTAAGATTCCTGTTGTCTCAGTGACTTACAGCTTCTGAGCTTGTTTTACGTTATACATATGTGGATGGTGAATCAAGATACCTGTATACTAGGGCGGTGATGTTGTTATTAACTCTAGAAACTTCATGACTGAAATACAAATAAGAAGAAACATAATTCTGAAGAAGCTCCCTGCCTCAACCTCCACACCCCTTTTTTAACATTCCATCCTACAGACACCATAGTATGTTTCTCAGGGTAAAAATTAGTCATCTTTAAAATCCTTTCCTTGGGGCTGTCATTTTTCTCTTTCTTTCATACTCACGCCCTTTCTCTAAGGCACCATGGTTTGGGACACTTAGAAGGCACACACTTTTTTTTTTTTTTTGGCCTTATGTTTCAAAAGGCTTATTTAGTGGCCCTTCTGGGGACCAACTGAGAAAATGTTGAGGAATGCATTCTGGGGATCATATTTAGATATCTATCACCAGCTATCAGAAAGATACTTAGAGGTTCTTTAGAGTATCCTTTTAGCTTTGTCTACTTGGTTAACTCAGACTTCCAGTAAACAAGTGAAATATCAGCCTTTGAAATGTTTTTGATCCACTCAAGCTTACTTGAGTTACACTTACTTGCATTTCTAAGAGCTGAATTCCCATATCGCCATATGCAATATACTTTTATTAGAGTAATTTCCATATTAAATTTATTTATTTCTCTTTATTTTTACTGTCCTTTTCCCCACTAGATTGTAAGATTCTTGCAGGCAGGACTTACTTTTAATTACCTTTGTATCTCCAAAATCTCGTGGGCAGTAATTATACAAATAGAAAGCACTAAAAAATGTTTGAAGAGTGATCAGGAGTTTGCAACAGCTTTGTGCTAGAATACAATCTGTTCCCTTCTGATTGATGTGTTTTTTTTAAATGCAACTTTCTATTCCTTTTAAAACAGGTAAAATATAAGAAGTCTTCCTCTCTATGAATACATGTTTTAAACTTGATTTTCTAGATGGAATGCTTTTTATAATATTTTATTAAATTATAATATACATAAAAACTATGTCATATCATTTCTCGGCCTTTTGGCTAAGATCAAGTGTAGTAAAACTATGTCATAATAGTGTAGCTTGATTTATTGTAACAGTGAACACATACATGGATTAACATCTAGAAATATCTCTCACACTCTTGTCTAGTCAATGTCCCTCTGCCTATGCTAACCACTAGAATAGCCTTCAACTGCTTAGCTTGGTACAAAATGGAATCAAGACATATGCACCCTTTTGGGTCTGACTTCTTCAGTTCAGTATTAGTTTTGTAAGATTCATCTATTATGATGGATGCAGATTTACATTTTTAAGCATACAATAGCATCAACTCCCTTTCTTAATATAGGAGTCAATTAAACTTACTTAAACTTATAGAAGATCAGAGTCCATATATTTAACTAAAGGAAAATCAATATATACATGTGTATATGTAGAGTAAGCCCTCTGTATCTGTGGGCTCCACATATGTTCAACTCATGGTTGAACATGCCCAGTCTTTTTTCTTTTTGTTATTCCTTAGTACAATAACTACTTACATAGCACTTACATAGTATTAGGTATTATAGGTAATCTTGAGGTGATTTAAAATATATAGAAGGATGTGCATAGATCATATGCAAATACTGTTCTATTTTATATAATGAAAAATTGGTATCTGTGGGAGGTCCTGGTTCAATCCCCCATGGATACTGTGGACTGTGGATGATTGTATGTATTTATATAAAAAAATACAAATATATATATACACCCCCCCCTCAATGATTCAAATAAGTGTGTGGAGGGGTGGGGGTGGGGGTGTGTGTTTGTGTATTTATGTACACATATAAAAGAGATAATTCTAAGACTGAATGATTGCTTCTTACTAATCTGCTTTTTGTTCATTTAAAAAATAATCTTAATCTTCATTTTTCTTGTTCTATCTCATTTTCCCTAAGGTGAAATAGCTTTCAGGAACTGCAGAGGGGCATGGCAGAGTGAGTAGCTCACAAGGTCAGGATTTATGTACTGAGGCAAATAAAGCAGACAAACAGGATACACTTTAGGTATGGGATTTCAGGAATAGAGAAGTGAAAAGGCACGCTGGTTTGACATTCAGGAATGCTGCAATGCACTTAAGATTAAGGTCAAAAGGCACTCATGTCGGATATCCCTTACCATTCCTGTGTAGCAGGATTAGGAAAGAACAGATAAGACTTTCATTAGGATAAGAATAAATAAACTTGGGGAATAGTCACATAGGGAGCAAAGTAATACCAGCTATTTTACCCTGAAAATGAATACACTTGTGGTTCTGATTAAATAATGAAATAGACTGGTATTTTAAGAAAAACGATACCAGAAAGACATTGCTCCCTACTCAAACTCCTAATCATTATAAATGAATTCTAATGTATATTTTAACATTTTCTGTTTAGACACCATAACTTTATGTAACAGAATATGTGCTCTTGTCTTTACAATTGGAAGACAGAATAGGTCTCTTTTCCTAGCTTTCATAAACAATGACTAAATTATGGGTTTGTGATATTGTTTTTCCCAGGCCGTTCAAAAAATCAAACTAAAAAAATTTATTGCTCTTTCTCTCTGTCACACTGTTTAGTTGCATCTTATAATAAATGTTTCTTGGTAATGGCTTAGTTTGGTGACTTTAGTCATTCTATTTACCTCTTAAATGAAAAGTGAGAAGAAATTTCAAAGACTCCTTACTTCTTGGGGAAATTTTGTACTTGGTACCTGACTTTCAGTGACCAGTGTTAGTGCATTATGGAAATAAATACTCCATGGCTTATGTTACCATAAATACATACCCATTCCAAAAATGTAAGTCAACTAGTATTTAAAATTATATCTTTCAAATAGCAAAATATTAATATTATACTCATAAGTGCCTCTAATAGAGCAATTATAGCAATAGCAATTATTATGAGTTATTAACAACTATAATTGTTAATAACTATATATTGTTACTAAATATTTAAAATTAGTTTATTTTAAAATAGTATTCATTATATAAGTATAATTATGTGTTATAAATAAATATATATATATATTTTGCATGAAGCACTGTGCCAAGTAGTTTTTAGTTTTTATGTAATCTTTTCTCTATTTTTCATAATCACACTATGAAGTATTATTATGGTCCCTGTTTTAAAGTCTTAGAGACATTAACTAACATACCTTCAAGGTTATAGAACCCATTATCCAGGTCTGGTTGTTGCCTAAACCTGAGCTCTTAAACAGCATGCTATACTTTTTCTATTACCCTGAGTGCCAGATATATGCCTAGTCTCTCAAATACATTATTTCTAATTCTTGCCATTCTATATTTACAGATGCAGAAGCTGAAATTCAAATAGTCTGTAGATACCTTAATCAAGATAACAGTGGCAGGAAGGGACTCGTGGCCAGAACCCATGTATTTTTCTATTATTTTATTTTTGCTTTTTAGTATGTCAAAATTAAAATAAAATGAAGATTATTTCTCCAAAAATAATAATGGTCTGTAAAAAATCTATTTGTTGGCTGGGCACAGTGGCTTATGCCTATAATCCCAGCACCTTGGGAGGCTGAGGCAGGTGGATCACAAGGTCAAGAGATCGAGACCATCCTGGCCAATATGAGGAAACCCTGTCTCTATTAAAAATTAGCTGGGCATGGTGGTGCCCATCTGTAGTCCCAGCTAATCAGGAGGCTAAGGCAGGAGAATCACTTGAATCGGAAGACAGAGGTTGCAGTGAGCCAAGATCACACCACTGCACTCCAGCCTGGTGACAGAGCAAGACTCCATCTCAAAAAAAAAAAAAAAAGAATCTAATTATTTCTTTTTATTTTTAAAATGATAGTACTAAATCCTGATGCCAAGAACATGATAAAATGGCAAAGGTCCACATTTCCTGCTCATCATAACTTCATAGATTTGGCAAAGATTTTTGAAATGATTGCGTTCAAAGATGCTGGTGTTGGCAATGAAGAAACTGAGATTCAGTAAAGCTGTGACTTTAGTAAAGCACCCAGCTAGCTAGAGGCTATGGGTACCAGTTCTGGTTCTGCCGTGACCTTTAGTGTGATAGATTTTTTATTCTGGTTATCAATGGCAAATTTATGAATCTGGAGTTAGAGAGACAGTGTGTTTGTTCCAAAGCAGAGATAATACATTTCTAACTCATGAAAAGAGGATTCAGCCACCTGAGGAATCTAAATAGAAAGTTGTTTACCTATTCAATTTATGACATGAAAGTTTTATTGCTCAGAAGCATAAGCATAGGTTGAGTCATAATAGACAGGAATATGAACTGAAGATCTGTGACTTTAGACAGTGACAATGTTTCCGATGATCAGTTTTCAGGTTTGTGACTTACCATAACAAAGCACATATCACAGCGTGCTTTTTCTTTTCGGTTCACATGATGTATCATGGGCAACAGAGCAATGATATATGCATATGTTTTCTGTAGACATATGCATACATATATGCACATGTGCATGAAATACTATACAAATATTAGTAACAGATAAAATCAGTAATACTACAAATATAATAATACATCCTATTATAATAGCAATGATAAATGATGGTAAATATTTATCGTGATAAAACATTATAGTAAGTTAATATATATGCATGTAGTAGTTATTTGTTCTTGAAAGAAAAGTAATTATGCAATCTCTTACTGCAGAATTCCAAATCCCCTACACTGCCATTTAAAGTGTTTCTTATTCAAAACCAATACCACATATACCTTCTTTCCTACTAAGCCAGACTCTTGTACAATTTACTCTAAGAGACATTTGCAGTCTCCTGATCGTGCCTAGCAAGTTTTTTTTTGGTCTCTTTCTTTATGAATGTCATTTCTACCATAAGAAATATCTTCCAGTAACGTCATCCCCCTTCAGTACCTTACTAAATGTTTACTCTGTCATTTAAAGGCCCAAGAGAAACTACTCCTGAATTGTTTTCTTATTCTCCAATGAGAAGTGTGTTTCCTTCTTCTGTATTTCTTTATAGCTTTATCCATACTTTCCTAGCTTCTTGCCACATAGTAATTTGATGTTTTGTAAGCTATTTGAAATTGGGTACTAAGCCATGTCCTACTGTGACTCTACTGTGGGAAGAATACTCCCTTGTACTTCAGGAGTTCAACACACTTTTTATTTTTTTATTTTGCGAGACGGAGTTTATCTCTTGTACCACAGGCTGGAGTGCAGTGGCACAATCTCAGCTTACCACAACCTCTGCCTCCTGAGTTCAAGTGATTCTCTTTCATCTGCCTCCCAGGTTCAAGCGATTCTCTTTCTTCAGCCTCCTGAGTAGCCAGGATTACAGGCATGTGCCACCACGCCCAGCTAATTTTTATATTTTTGGTAGAGACGTGGTTTCTCCATGTTGGTCAGGCTGGTCTCCAACTCCCAACCTCAGGTGATCCACCTGCCTGGGCCTCCCAAAGTGCTGGGATTATAGGCGTGAGCCACTGCACTCAGCCAATGCACTTCTTTTGAGTACCTTTGTTAAATGCTTTTCACAAATGACAACACAGAAGTACAGCTGAGTGTGACCTCAACATGGATTTGAGAGTAATCCTACTTTATTGCCAGTTATAATTTGGGGTCTGTATATTTCAAAGCATGATACAAAGCATTAAATATTATTTCAAACAGTGTAAATATAAAAATATTTTGTTTTAATATTTATGTGCTTATATTAGTGCGGAACAAGCATTATCAGCACACATTCTTTAGTATTAGTTGACTTAATGAAAATATTAATGAAATGCTACAGGTAGTGAAACAATATAGATAATATGTAGATAACTTAAACTTGAGAAATACTATTTCAGGATACTTTAGTTAAGAAAGAGTAGTGTGATGGATAGGACCAGTATGTTGACTTATTCCACAGGTACATGGCTCACTGTTTGGAGACAGTTGCTGTGAGTGAATAATTGCATTATTCCTCAAACTCTATGGCCATACAAGTTTGGTGAGAGGTTGACAGAGCTCTCCACCATTTATTAGATGATTAGATGGTACACAAATGTCAGCAACATACAGCAATGAAACTCCTGCCGAGGATGAGTACCTCTATCCACTTGCTAGAGAATTGTAGTAAATAATTTCTTCTGAATCAATGACTAGATTAAATCATTTTGGTCATTTAGATCACTAAAAATATGCTAGTGTGAAAGTGAATTTGAGAAAACACCTTTTAGAAAATTTTATACAAATTATTCAAGCAGTGGTTCTCCAGTGACAATCTTTTAAAATGTTATTTAATGGAAGGTGTCACCCTTTCAAGATGTGTGTGTGTGTGTGTGTGTGTGTGTGTGTGTGTGTGTGTAAAATCGCATATGTAGGCCAATTTGACATTACATTGCTTTTTTCATATATATACAAACTATATTATACCTCTTTTAGTATTTTTCTTCTGATATTGTTTCTCTGCCTTTTGGCTAAGATAAAGTATTACATTTTTCCTGTATAAGTAACACAATATTGTAGAAATGAAGCCCTGTGCTTCCCTATCTTCTTTTGATTTTCCTGTCAATGATCATAAATAGACCTACAACACAGCTATGTTAAGGAATATGCATATGCATAACCACAGGTCTTCAGTTAGAAAAAAAATCACAAGCATTTGACTGAACAAAGCCCTCATGTGACGCTGTATCTATTGAGATGAGAATACATTAAATACTATTTTCAGAGCACCTTCCATGAAATTACTGAAGAGTGGAAAGTAAACAATAAAATAGTTCTGTTAATACGTTGTTCAGCTACTTTATAACCATCATTATTCTCACCTGATGATACCTGATAATTTACTTATTATGTAAATTAGAAACAGCAGAATCACTCTCAATTAAATGCAGTAAAACATGCTTAATGTACTAAGAGTTTGATAATAGGTGCATTTTTGAAATGGTGAAAAAATTGGCCAAGTTACTGTTTTTGTCCATTTTGTATTGTACTTGAAAATCACTAGTATCTAAAGATTGGTTCTGATTAAAGATTACTACTTTGTTCCCTTTTATTATCTCCAGATACTTTTTAATTATCATACACATTTCCTACTTACTTATCTCATTCCACTTTATCTGATGTCTAAAAGTCTCTCTAATTTAAAGCCTGTATTGCTCAGAGTTCTCCAGAGGAAAAGAACAAATACCATATATAGAAATTTACAGAAAGAGATTTATGATAAGGGATAGCTCACATGATTGTGGAGACTGAGAGTTCCCCATCTGCTATCTCCAAGCCAGAGACCCAGGAAAGCTGGTGGTACAGTTCCAGTCCCATCCGAAAGGTATGAGAACCAGGGAAGGCAATAGGCAAGTCCCAGTCCAAGACCTAAAGCCGGAGAACCAGTAACATCCATGTCTAGTGGCAGGGGAGGGTGGATGTCCCACATCAAGCAGAGAGAGCAAATTTGCCCTTTCTCAGTGTTTTGGGTTCTATTTAGGCCCTAAACAGATGATATGATGCCCAGTCAAGTTGGTGAGGGCCATCTTCTTTAAGTTTAACATTTGACACAATTCCTAAATAATTTCTGGAGGTTTCGGATTTCTCTGTGTATTTGTTTTTAATTTCCCAGATCTTTGGATCAGAACAAGCTTACTAGCTTTCAACAATTACGCTTTTATTTATATATACATATATATAAAATACATATATGTATTTATGTATACATACACATGCATATGTGTGTGTACATATATATATATATAAACTGTCACTAAAAGCTCAATTTTAAACAATTATCATCTATAATTTTATTTTTGAGCAACCTCACAAATGCAGAAAATATTATTATTATCAAGTCACCTCCATTCCAGAAATGAGTATTATTTTATAATTTTCTGTCTTAGATTGTTCTGGACTAAAAATCTTGATGTCTATTTATCTATTATAAAATGTCATTGGCTCTTCCTTCAAAATATATCTAGAACATCTCACTACCTTTGTTGTGACCAGCTTACCATAACAGTTACCCATGCCACCCTAGGCTGAGCTTCCATCATCACTGACCCGGGTTAGTGCCGTGTTCTCCAAATTGACACCTAATGCTATTCTTCTGCCAATACCTTCCCACTTCCCTCAGGACAAAAGCCAGTGAAGTCACCTAAAGGACACTACAAAAATTGTCCACTGATTAACTTTTTACCTTCTTTCTTCTCAGTCCCTTGTTGCCCATTTTGCTGTAGCAAACTTTGTGTACTCCTTATTTTTTGAATATAAATGTAACAGCGGCTCCCACCTCGAAGTTTTTGCTGTGTCTGCTCTATTTGATAAGGACACCCATCAGCAAGATAGCCACACTGTTCACACCTGCTCTCTCAGTTCTCCCTATCTTGTCCACCCAGCTAAAATTGTAACCAGAAAGAGTGCATGAAGGACACTATGTGAAAGAAAGGAGGAGTAACAAGAGTGATACTGTGGACATCAGAAGAATCCAGGAGAAGAAAGTGATCAGCAATGTCAACTAACAAAGAGAGGACAGGTAGGACAGTGGTTTTCAAATGTCTTCACTAATGTACTCCATAATTTTTTTAAATATGTATTCTATGGTAGGAATAATAACGCTAAAGATATCCACATCTTAATCCCTGGAACCTGTGACTGTGTTATGTTACACAGCAAGAGGGAATTAAGGTGGTAGTTGGAATTAACGTTGCTAATATGCTGACTTTAAAATAAAGAGATTATCCTGGATTATTCAAGTGGCCCATCATAATTACAAGAGTTGTTTGAAGTAGAAAAAGTAAGCAGAAGAGAAGGTTAGAGTCAGAGGGAGATTGGGAGATGCCATGTTGCTGGCTTTGAAGATTGAATTAGGGGCTATAAACTAAGAAATGCAGATGGCTTCTAAAAGCTTGAAAAAGGATCAGATTCACCCTTACAACCTCCAGAAGGAATACAGCCCTGCCAACACCTTGATTTTAGCCTAATAAGACTTATTTCAGACATCCTATCTCCAGAACTAAAAAATAAAAAATTTGTGCTGTTTAAAGTCAAAAATAAATAAATAATAAAATTACAACCCCATATTATACTCAGCACTTTTCATACAACCTTAGCATTTATATTTTTTATAGCACTGATAACTTCCTAAGTGTGTTATTAATTATTATATATATTACTTCTTGTTTGTGTTTTCTATTCAAATATAAGAAGAACAAAAGCAGGTATTTTTGTATATATATATTTTTTTGTATATTGCTGGAACTTCAGTGACCAATACAGAGTGTATAACAAAGGACATATCTATATTTTATTATGATAATATGCCATCTTTTACATGTATATTCAAGTCTCCCTGTATGGACATTTTAAAAAGCAGAGACTGGATTTAATCTTCATAGAATCTCACTGCAAACAGCACTTCCATACCTCAAACAAGGAAGATCCTCATTAAATATTTGTCAATTAATAGGTTATTGTACGTGTTTTAGTCTTTGGGAACTAACCCCATAAATGTAGGGCTGCCTTTTGGAAAGTCTTTCTTTCATACCTCATGACTTGATTTGATCAGACAATTCAAAGAAACTGTTTTGCTAAAATACATAGCACATGCTGTTATGAAATCACAGTTGGGAAAAAAAAAGAGGTAAAATGTGTTAACAAGAGGAAAACGTTGTATTTGGTGGTGAGTAATGAGGACTAGGTAAAGGACCCATTGAAACAGAAAGATTAAAAGTTATCCCAGATGACAGTGATTGCCAAGAATATGCTCATGCTGAGGCCCAGTTTCAAAGGCTAAAAATGAGTTACAGGATGGAAGCAGTTATCATCTTCACAAGAATTAAATGAGGAAAAAGTCTCACTTTGCCTCTTTACTTTGACTATCAGCATTGGAGTTGTAAAAATACTCATGAGTTCTGGAGAGAAAAAAATAATTCCAGGAGACACTATAAGGCATTTTATACAGTTTACCTCTGTGTTTCTCTTGAGCATTTGTTTTGATTCAGCTTTCGTTGATTTTTAAAAATGTATATACACTACTTATGTAAAATTAAATATGTTAAATTCTTCTGGCTCTGTCATAAATAGTTGAATGTCAGAAATAGAGTTAGGTTTCTAAAATTTATATCCTTATTTGTAAGTTAGACTTCCCTTCCAGGGTTGTTTTAAATGTTAACATTTGTAATATATACAAAACACAAAGATAATTCTCAGTTATTTGTACAAAATTATAATGTTCTTACCTAAAATTTTGTGTAATTGCCTCAAATTCTTGTATTCTACTCAATCAACCATAAATGTATGTGGGGCTGGGGGAAAGGGATTAAGAAAAATGTTTAAAGCAAAGTAGTTTCTATGTAAATCAAAATAAAAGTGAATTATAATAATTGAATGTATTTTACATATACTATATGTAGGTATATTCTTCATTTAGCACATTGCTTCAATATGTATTTGATATCCTTCCTTGTTTTTCAGAGACAGGGTCTTTGTTGACCAGACTGGAGTGCAGTGGTCCCATGATAGTTTACTGCAGCCTTGAACTCCAAGGCTCAAGTGATCCTCCCGCCTCTGCCTCCCAAGTAGATGAGACCACAGGCATTGTGCCACCATGCCAGACTAATTTTTTTTTTTTTTTGAGACAGAGTTTCACTCTTTTTGCCTGGCTGAAGTGCAATGGTGCAATCTCAGCTCACTGCAACCTCTACCTCCCCAGTTGAAATGATTCTCCTGTCTCAGCTTCCCAAGCAGCTAGGATTACAGGTATCCACCACCAAATACAGCTAAGTTTTTTTTTTTTTTGTATTTAGTAGAGACGGGTTTCATGATGTTGGTCAGGATGGTCTCCAGCTCCTGACCTCAGGTGATCCATCGTCTTGGCCTCCCAAAGTGCTGGGATTGCAGGCGTGAGCAAACACACTCGGACGATATTTTTTATATTTTTTGTAGAGACAGGGTCTCCCTTTGTTCCCCAGGCTGGTCTCAATCTTCTGAGCCCAAATGATCCTCCCGCCTTGGTCTCCCAAAGTGCAGGAATTACAGGCTTAAAGTAACGTGGCCAGGCCTATTTGATATCTTATTCCTTTTCCAGGTTTTGAACCTCTGGTCCAATCTTTTAAGTTTTATTTTTTATTTTTGTTGTACATATATGTAGTCACTATGTGGAGAGTGCGTTAGATTTTCCTAGGAGCTATATCAACTTTTGCATGCTATTTTGTAGCTAAATTCGAAGTGAAACTAATTATGTGTAGGTAAGAATAAGTGTAGAAAAGGTATTCATTCAGTTAGTCATTTATTTAACTTTTCTGAATACAAATCCTGTGGTTGGTCAGAGGCAAAATTCTGAAATGTATCTGACTGCTGAGGTGAAGACCCACAGAATGACCTAAGGAGATTTCACTACAATTATGAAGAAAATTAGGGAAGAAAAATCAGTGATACAGTTAAGAGTGTTACTATAGATTAAACATAGAATGAGGTAAACATGCTTAGAATGAGCCTTCATCTCCTATTGGGTTTGAAATAGAGAAAAGGCATTTTATCAAAAAAAATTGTAGCTGGAGCCCATTCAGAAATAAAATTAATACTAAGCAGTTAAATAAAGGTAGGAAAGTTATTCCTGATGGAGTAGTTTGCATCATTTATTCCCAGTTATTCCCCATACTGTTACAAGAGTAACAGTCATATTCTTCACCATATAACTTTGTAGGATTTCCTAGTAGTATAGACAGTATATATTCTCTGCTCTAGTCACTTAAAGCTTGATTATGTGACTTTCTGTGATCAATGGCATATCAGCAGAATGAACTATTTTTATTTCTGAACTAAGACATTAACATGCAACATGTGTTAACACTTGCTCTCTTATAATTCTGCTTTCCGTTCAGAAGGTTGTGCCTAGTGAGATGTTAGTCCCAGACTGAGAAAAAATTTGAAGCCAGCTCTAATCAAATCCATAATGTGATTCCATTATTTAGGTTAGTGGTGTCTCAGTTGATCTACAGAACTGTGAGTAAGAATTATTTTATTGTTAGTGTAAGCCACTGAGTTCAAAGATTGTCGTACAGCATTATTTTAGAAAAAAACTGATATCAATCAATATATTTGCAGATGTGTGGAAGCACTAAGATGTGAAAGATTAGATTGTACCATGTCTAAGGGCTTCAAATATAATAATAAAACAGGGAAGGAGCAGGAAACCTGGAGTCTTGAACAGCATGCTGGAGAAATTATAATAAATCAAAGGTAATTGAGAGCCAAGTATAAATTTTAGAGAACTGAATAACTGAAGAACAATAGACTAATATTATGAAGACATTCTATTAGCACTGTGAAAGAAACATTAAGGATAATAAAAAATGGAAGCTGAGAGACCAGCGAGAGCCAGACATAGGTAATGTAATGAGAAATAATGAAGGTCTAACCCAAGTCGTAGCAATAGGGATGGACAAAAACACCTTGAGTAAAGGAATAAAATATTTAGAATCAGTAGTATCTTTTAACCTATTTGGAGAAGCTGAGGATTAGGGGAACTTAAATCAAGATACTAAGTGGAAAATGGTACCTTTTATCGGGGTATGGACTACACACAAAGTCAGATTTGGGGACAAATATTAAAAGCTCTATTTTGCATAACAAGTGAAAGTAACTTTAGGTTATAGAAGTAGAAATTTTTCTTAGATATATCGGTTTGAAGTTGAGGACTAAGTGCTAGGATGGATAAATGGATTAAGAAGTTATCAGCATATAGATCTTAGTCATAAGCTTCTTCTGGAATAAAACGCATAGACTGAGTAACAGAAGGTGGCAAAAGGAAGCACATTGGGTACATCAGTACTTATAATTCAGAAATAACAGCATACACAAAGAAGACTGAGAAAAAATTATGTAGCCAATCAGAGAAAAAAATGTAGCACATGGTATCCTGGACACTAGATAAGGAGAGTTTCCAGAAGCAGAAAGTTGACATGTTCAAATGATGAATAAAGAATACATAGGAAAATATTGAGAGATGGTCTTTGAGTTTCTCTATTAGGAGGAAATTGTGATCTTGCATAGAAGAGTTGCAATGTCCTAATGCTGTTTAAAATTAGATTGAAATTAGTTTAGGGGAAAAGAGTGTGCTTGAAATCATCAAAATATTTTTCAGGTAGTTTGGTCATAAATTATAAGGAAGAAATAAGTGCTAGGTAATAAGAAGACAGGTAGATACCAATTGATAATTTAATTTTTGTTATAAAATAATATACCTTAAACAGTCTTAGATTCTGATAATTTTTTTAAAGGTCCAGTGACAGAGGATGATATACAAGAAAAAGTAGAGAAAATAATGGAAGGGGTATGTACTAGAGAGTGGAGTCGGGGAAACTATCCAGATCACAGGCAGAAGAATCAGCTGTAGAATCTAGGAGTGTTTCACTTATATTTGAAAGACAAAAAGAAGTAAAACAAGGTAATTTCATTGTTTTTGTTTTCTTTGTTAGATTCTCTAATTCTATCTGTGTCCTCTGGTATTTGAGTATGAATGAAAAGTACCTATTGTGTTGTATGTATAGTAATTTAGGATTGTATTTTAGTAATTGTGATGATATATGTCTTAGTCTGTTCAGGCAGCTATAACAAAGTACTTGACTGGTAACTTATAAACAATAGAAATGTAGTTCTAGAGGCTAAAAAGTCTAAGATCAAAACACCAGCAAATTCAGTGTCTGTTGAGGAGTGGTTGTGCTTGCTTCAAAGATGGTATCTTCTAGCTGTGTCCTCACATGCCTGGAGGAAGGAACAAGCTGCTTAATGCCACTTCTGCAAGGACAGAAATTCTATTCATCAGGATGGAGACCTTGTGACCTAATTACCTCCCATAGGCCAAACCTCTTAATTCTATAGAGTTGGGAATTATGCTTCCAATATATGAATTTGGGGGGACACTAGCATTCAGATTGTAGCAACACATTATAGATTCTGTTTTTTTTTCTTTTCTTTCTGATAACAATTTAACTTAGATAAAATTAAACTCTAAACTCTCTTACTGTTAACGGCAGCTGGAATGTGGTAAATTATTTCAGCCTTTATTGAGCTGCTTGGAATATCCTTCATGCAAGAGCCAGACAGAGACCAGAACAGAGCTTATACACACAAATTGGGGCACTCTCTTTCTGGATACCTGTGCTCATGGATTACATCTCATTTTCTGTCATCTGTGATCTTCCCAGTCTGCCTACTTTTGCTAACTTTACAATGCCATAAAGTAGTTGATTTATATACTTTCTCCAGAGGGTATGGTTGTTTTCAGAGAGCTTACCCAAATTGAGTTCCCTCCAGGACAAATGTCACAATTTAATTTTGAAACAGTCTTTAATCAATGAATGTACAATTCCTATCTGTGGAAGATGGGCTAAAAATAATTCTTAAAGATAATTATTTCTGATCATATACCATTTAACAACAAAGAACATATGTAAAAAAAATGTTAACATGTCTCACTTTATGACATCACTTAAAGTTTCTGAATAAAGCAGTTATTATTAATGTTTGTAGTCTCAGATTAATTAAAAAGAAAAGATGTTTCAGGTGTAAGGTAGGGTGCCTCATTTCGTATATATATTGTGTTTTCAGTGTGTCTTCTATAAAAGCAGGCCTTATCATTTAAAAAAATATATTCATCAAGTAATATTTTCTAGAAATTAGATTATAGTAAAAATGCAGTTCTAAATTTCTGTGAATAAATAAGACAAAAAATGAAGCCATATTTTCCCATAAATCCCTATTTCAAAAATAAAAAATATACAAGTTTAATAGTTATTTTGCAGTGGTAATTACTACTAACTGTGATGACTCAGGATTTTTCTTCATTTTGACTCAGCTTTTACATGCCCTTCCCCAAACCCCTGTTTTTGTTCATTCAACACACTTTTCAAATAACTTTTAAGTATATTTAACTGAAACTTGCTCATGAGATCAACATCATTCATCTTGTTTGGCTTCAAAAATAATTCACAAAGACTTGCTTAGATGGTATAAATGAATGTGTTCCCCATACTTCCCACTTCCTGTACAGTGACCATGGACCACTGCCTGCGGTCACTTTCTCCCTGAAGTTTTCTTATAAAATTTTAAGAGACCCACGCTCATGCTCCAAACTACTTGTGTTTGAAGGCAGAGAGTCTGAATAAGAAAACCAATCAAAGCAAAGCAAAGCAAAGAAATAGGAAAGCTCACTGTTAAAGAACAAAGTAGCAAACTGAATCTGCAGAACAGCCTTAATTCACATCCAGTTTCCCTTTCAGTTTAACATCAAGACAACTGCTTTTACTGTTCTCTTAATTTTCACACCCTTATTTGAATAAAACAAAATGCAGCAACCCTCAATAGAAACACACAAAGAAGAACAACAAATATTTTAAAATATTGTGGTGAAACCAGCATAATTCTTATAATAGAATCTGACTGGGAAATTATAAAAAGAAACATACAGAAAAATACTAATTATGAACACAAAGATAAAAATGTGTTATAAAATATTGGTGTAACAATTGTAGCTAGATATAAAAGAGTAGTGAATTCTAGCAAAGAAGGTTTTATCTCACAAATGCAAGAATAAGTCAACATTCAATTCACACAGTAAAAGAATAAGGTAGAAAACTGTTATAAATTGTTTAATAGAAACATAAAAATCATTTAACAAAACTCAGTACCCAATTTAAAAAAAAAAACTTAGAAAAATAGAGACGAAGAAGAAAAAGCCTACAGCTAACATCATATCAGGAAAAACTATTGAAAGTTATTATGTTAGTATTTGAATGAAGCAATAATGTTTACGCTTTCCAATTCTACTCAGTATTCTGCTGGACTTTCTAGCCATTGCAGTAAGACAAGAATTTTTTTAAAAACATACACACAAATTATAAAGATATAAAAATATTGTTTGTTTAGCAAGAAAATCCTGATAAAACTTTTAAGAAACCATTAGAAGTAATCTGTGAATTCACCATGGCCACCAGGGTACATAGTACACACACATGTACACATATGCACACACACACACATACACAAATATATTTCTATACACTAGCAAATTAAAACTGAAAAATTAAATACTAATACACTTTATAACATCAAAACCATAAACCAATTATAAAACATATATGAAAATTTTACGTTGAAAAAATAAAAAATATTGTAGAGAAAAATTTTTTAAATCTTTAATAGATTGCTATATGAATCATGCTTATTGATTGAAAGACTCAGTGTTTTTGGCATTAATCCTCTCTCAAATGGTCTATTGATTCAATGACACTTTGATCAAACACTAGTATGACTTTTTAAAATAAAAATCAACAAATTGGTTTTGAAATGTATTTATATATTAAATCTGAGAATAGCCAAATCAATCTTGAAACAGAAAAATAATTCAGAAGATGCACTATTTTATATCAATACCTTAAGGTTTTATGACCAATACAGTGTGGTAGTTGTGTAAGCATAGTCAAATAAATCAATGTAACTTAACAGAGTTTTGAAGTACACTCATACATGTTGAGTTAATTTAACGTTTAAATTGCACTAAAGGAAATCAATGGGGCAAAAGAATGGCATTTTAGCAAATGATGCTGGAAAAAGCTAAATATTCATATGGAAAATAGTGTGAGTTTCAAGCACTATACCATTTCTAATACAAAAAGGTAGATCATAGACCTAATATGTAGCTAAACATATTAAGTTTTAATTTAGAAAAAAAAAATGAAAAGAATAGCTTCAAGTCTTGAAGTAGACAAAGATCTCTTTCAAATAACATTAAGAAACCTAGTCATTATATTAGTTTTCTCAAACTGTTATAGATAAGAACCACAGACTGGGTGGCTTAAACAATAGGAATTTGCTTTTTTCACAGTTCTGAAGGCTGGAAGTCCAACATCAAAGTACCAGTGGGGTTTATTTCTTTTAGGCCTCTTTCCTTGGCTTATAGATAGCCACCTAAAGGTATTACTGATACAGACATCAATGTACTGAATTTCAAATATATTCTCTTGAACAAATGAAGTCAGATATGACATGAATAAGAATATACTCCCTGTGCTTTCATGTAGTCTTTCTACTCAATGTGCTCCATCCTAACATCCACTTTTTAAAAGGACAGCAGTCATATTAGATTAAGGCCCACCCATATGATCTAATTTTACCTTAATTACCCTATCTCCAAATACAGTCACATGCTGACACACTGGGGGTTAAGACCTCAGAATAGGAATTTATGGGGAATACAATTCAGCTCATAACACTCTTAAAAAAGAATGAGTTGTACTTTATCAAAATTGACAACTTCTATTTTTAAAAATCACCATTAAGAAAATGAATTTTAATCCAGTGACTTGGAGAAATATGTATAATATAATAAAAAGAAAAAAATATCCCAATAAAAATGAGCAAAACATAAAAATTAACTCTTTAGAAAAGAAGCATATTCTTTTAGGAACATGGGAAAATGCTCAACATTATTGGTCACCAGAGAAATTAAAATTAAAACCAGAATGAGTTGTCACTCAATTATATTTTTAAAATAAATATAGCAAGCATTGAGATGATGTGGAACAATTAGGACCCTCATGCATTATTGGGTAAGGTGTTCAATGTGCAATTACTTTGGAAAATGATGTGGCGTTAAAAAAAAATACAGATAAAAATGCACATACTCTAAGGAATATCACTCTTACCTATTTACTTAGAAGTAATTAAAGTATGTCCAAATATGATTTACAAAAATGTTCATTGTAACTTTACTCATAATAACAAATATTATAGCTTTACTTATAATAGCAAATTGTAGCTTTACTCATAATAACAAATATTTTCTTCACCAGAGAATGATTAAACAAAACTGTGCAATATTCATAAAATGAAATACTTTCCAGCAAGTAAAAAAATATATTACTGATACAGACATCATGTAGTGAATCCAAATATATTTTCTTGAACAAATGAAGTCAGAGATGACATGAATAAGAATATACGGCATGATTCCTTTTGTATAAAATGGTAAAAAAAAAAAAAGACAAAATAATCTATGGAGATAGAACTAAGAAAAATGGGTTCCTTGAGTAAGTGAGTGAATTAACTACAATGAGGAGTAGGAAGAGAAGAGAAAGAGAAAGAAAAAGAGAAAGAAAAGAAAAGAGAAGGGAGGGGATGGGATAGAAGCGAATAGAAGAAAAGAGAAGAAAGAGAAGAGGAGCAGAGGAGAGGAGAGGAGAAGGAGAAGAGAAGGAAGAGAAATTTCTGGTGACAGGAATGTTCTACAACTTGATTAGGATGGCAAGAACATACAGATTTTTCTTCTCTATTGAATTGAACACTAGAAATCTTTGTATTTAACTTTATGTAAATTATACTTCAATACAAATAATTAATAGTTGACATTTTCTTTCTACCTTCTGCACATTTTTTGCTTTCTCTCTTTTGGTTAGTTTATGAATTGTGACAGAGCAAAAGTAACTGTAGTGAGAAGGAGTATGAAATTTTCCTTCCAGGGAACCCATCAAGGCCATAATGAGATGCTGGTTAACAATATGTCAGGGTTATTTGGATAGTCCTCCAAGTCACAAAAAGTTTGAAACGGCATAAAAATAGATTTATACCTAATTTAACTTCAGTCAACAAACAGTTCATGAGGATAATAAAAATACATGACTGAGAAATTCTTTTAACATTGAAAATTGTTTTTTGTATATAATGTAATTTTATTATCAAATTAAATGAAAATATAAAAATAAGCTAGTTATCCAAACAGGGAAAATATTATTAATCTCCAATTTACAGATGATGAAAAATGCTGAAAGAGGAAATCTGCCCAACCCCAAACTGCATAGCTAGTATGTAGGAGAACTGAAACTGAATTCAAATACTTTAAGATTTGATTCTGTTTTTCAAGCAGTTTATCTTACTGGAACAACTTTCTTAGTAAACGAATTACTATACCAAACTCACACTTGCATTATTTATGGATCTTGTAGAAGGAAATGATCTGAGAAGGAAAAGGAAACAGCTAGAATGGTTTAAGGAAGATAAAAGTGGTCAATGGACTTTTAAAAAGTGGTCTTATCTTTTCTACAATCAGTACAGCTACTTTCTAGGGATACAATGATAAAATTAACTATGAGGTTTGCAGAGTTAAATATTTTTAAAAGCTGGGAGATGAAGTGTCTTAATTTCAAAAAACATAGAGAGACCATATATTTTCAGATATGCTTAGCTTCACTTTTGTTTTTGGTTTCCATGAAAAATGCATCATCCTGCCAAACGTAATCATTCCTCGGTCTAGGAACAGATTTTATGTCATATGTCTCCATTTACTATCATTGTTCACTTATAATTTGGCAGTTGGCTGTCACATGTTGACAATCTGTTTCTGACTTCTCTTTTCTGCCATGCATTTACATTTAGATTTGAAGAAATATCTTTTTACTAGATAAACCTCAGGATACAAACTATAAAATTGCCTTTTGCCATAATAGAAATCAGAATAATTAAATTATCTTTACATTACCCAGTCTTTGAAAAGGCTCTCCCTCTGAGTATTTGCTCAAAGTTACAATGGTTTTCTCCAATATTTTTATTTAAAAATTTAAGTTTCATAATATGGAGTAAAAAAATGGTTTTAATTTTCTTCTTTTGGCTTATTAGTGAGTATTGTTTCTTCAAAAGGGCTCTGCCACATCCCCACTGCTTTAACTTAGGAATAATTTACATATACCTATAACATTTCTGATTTTTCTAAAACTGATAATATGAATATCTAACATTTTTTCTTCCAAAACTTTTTCTAACCCATTGTTTATTGAGTTCCTTTTGTTAAATGTTCAGAAGAGTTCATTGATTTTTCACCTGTCAATGTCATAGACAGAATAATAATTGATTCTATTTATTCAGGTTCTACTGTGAGCCACAATTTGTCTGGTATACAAAATTGATTTAAATCTAGCAGTAATCTAGAAAGGTAGAATTCATTATTCTTGATTTATAGAAAAATTAAAATTCAGAGAGGTTAGGTGAGTTGACTAATGCCACACAGATGGTAAGTAATTGATCTTGGACAAAGTCATAGGTCTTTCTGACTTTTAGAGTTCGCAGAGATTGGCAGTGCCCTTGTTAGCTATGCGTCCCTAGGGTTGCTGTGTTCTATTAATCAGCTCCATAACTTTACATGAGTCAGGCCCCTTGGCTGTTACTCCAACCTTGCCACTCATTATAAAAATTGCAGCTTCCTACCTTATGGTTGTTAAGCACCACTATCTGGTCTTCATTGTTTCAAATCTTATCCTCCCAATTGCTATCCTGAGGCCAATTCCATAATGACCTCTTTTACAAATTGGCCCTTAAGCAGAGAACCACCACTGAAATTCCCATAGATGCCAGGGCCTCTCTAACCTATGTCAATCTTAGCCAGCCTCACAGGGAGCTCTGGAGCCAAACAGGTCCTGTCAAAGTTGTTCCCCACTGGAACTAAATAACTCTACCTCCAACAGCTGTTAGATGTGGGCTTTCCCAGGGAAGAGTATGACCCTTAGTGAGGCAGCTTTCTACAGATGAGGCAACTCTGAAAGATCCATCAGCTGAAGGGTCTGGTTTCAGGATAGCTGTACAATTAATGTGTAATAAATGAACGAATGGATAATAAAATGAAGCTGTCACAGAGATTTTTCAGTAAATACAATAGATTAAGAAAATAAATATAAAATGAAATAAACCATGTCTACCAGTATTTATTCATCAACTGCTTATTTAAAATATCAAAAACATTTCCAAACTATACAACCATCGCCAATATAATCACACAACAACGAATACAATGAAACAATTAGTGAGTCATCTGAAAGATTATCAAAAACCTCACATTTGGCTACCTGGGACTATGCAAATGTTGGGTTGAATGTAACTCTTCACCATGGTGTTTTGGCTCAATGTAGATACAGCTGTATAATCCTACTGGCAAGTCCCACCTGTGAATACTAGATAGTAAAATCCTTATTTTCAAATAAAATACAAAGATTCATGCCAGTACTTCATAAAGTTTCTAGGTGACATTTTAATTATTAAGACTTTTTGTAGTCATTTTCATCATTATTCAATATCCTTTCATTCAGAAGTAATAAAAGAAAAAGGGAAAACTCTCTGAAATTAAAAATGATCTTCAGTTAAACCTTGTTTTCTTTTAGAGGCCACAAGCTCAGGTTCAAGGTATTGGCAGGGTCATGCTTTCTCTGATGTCTCTAGGAGAAGATCCTTTCTTGCCTCCTTCTTGCTTCTGGTGTTTGCTAGCAATTCTTGGCTTGTAGATACATCACTCCAGTATCTGCCTTGCTGTGAGCTGAAAGTTTGTTCCCTCAAGATTCATTTGCTGAAACCTAATCCCCAATGTGATGGTATTAGAGGGTGTTGTCTTTGGGAGATAATGAGGTCATGAAGGTGGAGTCTTCAGAAATAGAATTAGTACCTTTACAAGGGGATGAAGGGACCAGAGTTCTTTTTTTAATTACGTGAAGACACAGAGAGAAGTCACCATCTATGAGGAAGTAGGCCATTGCTAAATTGGCCAGTATCTTGATCTCTGACTTCCCAGCCTCCAGAACTGTGAGAAATACATTTCTGTTGTTTATAAACCACCAACTATAAGGTGTTCTGTTGTAGCAAACCAAAGCGACTAAGACATGTCTCTATCATCACGACACTTCTCCTGTTGTGTCTAAATTCTCCTCTTCTTATGAAGATGCCAGTCATTGGGATAAGTTCACCCTAATCCAATATTGTTATAACTTCATTATATCTGAAAAAACCCTATTTCCTAATAAAGCCACATTCACAGACATTGGGGTTAGGACTTCAACATCCTCAGGATAGGGGAGTGGACACAATTAAACTCACAATAGGGGGCTATTCACATTTATACTTGAAATTCATATAGAGTTCACTGACAAGCCATCTCAACTCTGTTTCCCATATTTTTTTTATTTTTAGTTACAGATACAGTTGCACATAAATAGCCTTTAAACAGCTCTTCCATTTTATTCTAAAATGTTTCTAAAATCAGAATAAAGACTGAAACTAAACTTCTGTGGATAAAAAAATTGTGTTGTGGAAAGAAAATCCACAAAGCTTCAAAATTGTATTTTTTTGTACAGGAAAAGAATATATTAACTTATTCATGTTTTCATTTACTCCTTCAACATTTATCTTTGAATGACACTTATTGGAATCAAGAGGCTCTCTCATGAAACTTCCAATCTAATTGTGCAAGACAGTGGTGATCTTTAAAAAAAAAGAAACGTACACCTACAAATTGTGACTAAATAGGGAAAAAGAGCATACACTGTGGGAATAATGTGCAAAAATCTTCACAATGAGAAGGAACATACCACACTGAATAAACTCAGGAAAGCTACCAGAGGCAAAGGTAGTTTGGGCGAGCTAAGGATGGGTGAAGAGGCACGATTATGGGGAACATTCAGAGCCTAAGAACTGAAGTGTCAGCTACTCGAGCCATTATCTGGCTGATAGTTGATAATGATAATAATAAAGGAACCTGTAATTAATGCTTATGAAAATGGTAGTATATGAGTTATGATGACACAATGCAGGCTTCTTTAAATGTAACATTAAATCACAAATTAAAAGACAAATCAACTTCCACTATACTAAATCTGGAGTGTTTCCTTCAGTGTATCATGTATCATTTTTTAATATATTTTGATTAAATTTCAATAAACATTTCCAGTGCAACTAGCAATCATTGCCAGCACTGTTTTCTTTATCTTTTCAGCTTTAATGTATAATTGACAAACAAGACATACACACACACACACACACACACACATACATATATATACATATATGTATTCAAGGTGCACAACACAATGCTTTGATAAAGGTACACTGTATGAAGCTGACTATCACAATCAAGCAATTAACATAGCCATCTCCTCACATAGTCACCTTTGTGTGTGTGTGTGTGTGTGTGTGTGCATTAAAAATACTTAAGGTCTAGTAGCAATTTCAATTTCAAGTACATATTATTAACTGTAGTCCATGATGAACACCAGATCTCTAGAACTTTCTTATCTTAGAACTGCAAGTTTGTACCCTTTAATCAAAGTCTCCCTATTTCCCCCACCCTGTGACTCCTGGAAACTTCCCTACTACTCTGTTTTTCTGAGTTAGTCATTCTGAGATTTCACATATATGTGAGTTACAAATATACAGAAATATTTGGAAAATACATAATTGGGTAAATAAGCTTCATATATATTTTGCATTTTACTTCTAGAAATACATCATAGAAGCTGTTTTTATTGTTTTACTTTTATATTAAAGTACTTGTATAGAAATGTACAAAGTTGCTATGATGAAATAAGTCTACTTACTTTTACACACTTCTGTTTCATTACAAAGTCTTAGAATTATTTTCATATTTGTAGACCTAGATTTTGTTATTTACAGATGAGAATTGAAGTCCACTATGACTGACATGAATTCCACAAGGTTGTAAAAGATATGCGTCAGCAGAACCAGTCTCACTACTAGCCAATATGTCACCTTTGAATGAATTAGGAAAAGGCATCCTGCTTCCTAAGACTTATAGACAAAAAGATGAGTGGAGCTGAACGCCAGTATACACACCAGTCATCTAGCATACTTCCCAGTGCAGGGCTGCATTTGTATCTTCGCCTGTGACATAACTTACCCAGCTCACTGTGTATTACTAAGAAGAAGAGAAGTGAGAACTCAAGTGTCCCGATTATAATCCAACATAGTATCCTCAATTGTATAACTTCATTGAGTAAAAGTGTTTTTCACATAGAGGATAAATAAAAGTGGTCATTGACAAAGTAATAATTTTCTAGGTACTTTGCTCAATTTTTAAAAATAAAACCATAACTATTACAACTCATACTTATTCATGCATTCATATCTACATACATCCCTTCAACAAGTACTGTCCTAGATGCTGAATTAACTGTATGTGACTCTAGGCCAGGTGGGGTGGCTCACACTTGTAATCCCAGCACTTGGGGAGGCCAAGGAAGGCACATCACAAGGTCAGGAGATCGAGACCATCCTGGCTAACATGGTGAAACCCTGTCTGTACTAAAAGTACAAAATATTAGCTGGGTGTGGTGGCACGTGCCTGTAATCCCAGCTACTCCAGGAGGCTGAGGCAGGAGAATCACTTGAACCCGGAAGGTGGAGGTTGCAGTGAGCTGAGATAGCACCACCGCACTCCAGCCTGGGTGACAGAGGGAGACGCCATCTAAAAAAAAAAAATACACATGACTCTAAATCTCTTGAGAAATATTGGAGAGACTATATACCTGGGAAGTACAAAATAATTGTAGGCACACAATGACTCTGTCCAAATCCTGCACTAAGAGACTCGACCAAACTTTAACATGGTTTCTAGCAGCCAAGGGTTATCTACCAGCCTCCTTTTGAGTTTGTATTAGGTCGTTCTTTTATTCTATAAAATAACTGAGACTGGGTAATTTTTAAAGAAAAGAGGTTCAATTGGCTTATGGTTCTATAAGCTTTACAGGAAGCATGGTGCTGGCGTCTGCCTGCCTTCTAGGGAGGTCTTAAGAAGCTTATAATCATAGCAGAAGCTGAAGGGGGAGCAGTCACATCACATGATAAAAGTAGGAGCAAGTGAGCATGAGAGAGAGACAGAAAGAGAGAGAGAGAAAGAGAAAGAGGAGGAGATGCCACACACTTTCAAATGACCGGATTTCTACAGAACTCATTCACTATTGCAAAGACAGCACCAAGCCATGACCAAATATCTTAATACTGTCAGAGCTCCTGTCTTAAAAAAACAGAACAAAACAAAACAAATAAACAACAACAAAAACTCAAGGCTGCCAAAAGAATTTACTGTTTGCTCCAGCCAACAACTAATGATAGGCCTCTTATTTCCCTTGCTCAGGACACTTACTATAAAGGGCTGACAATTATGTGACGATTATGAACTCTTCCTCCATCTCGTTCAGATGTCTATATATCTCCTACTACTCAGAAGTATCTTACTCAAAAACTTGGAAAACTCTTTTAGGTGTAATCATAAGATGGGGACTCTGTCTTCCAGTCTCTGTGAGAAGACAGGATTGTCAGCTAACAGACACGGTTAGCCTAACCATGCTTACACTGAACAACCCTTTATATATGTTCACGTTTTTAAAGCAAATCAGATCCTGCTTCCTAATCCTAATCTCTCTTCCTAATCCCTTATTCTCCTTTCAAATGCCCAAACACCTCTGTGCAAATTGGAATGGAGCTCAAGTACTTCACTGAATAAAGTCTGTTCTCACCACTTTAATACTTGGCTTTATTTTCTTTGAAACAGCCCAACAGCCTTCTGAAGGAAGCAAGCATACTTTGAAACATGTGACCTTACCATCCTGGCAGCAGGTACTGGAACCAGAGGTAATATACCTGGTGCCAAAATAAGAAACTACTGTATATGTTCAGAGGAGCCCATGTTTAGCCTAAAATGAATGCTCTTCCCAAAAAGGATGCTTTATTTTGGAAGGAGATTGATGACCAATCATATCCTCACTTTTTAGAAGGCTGAACATAGATACAAAAAAAGTGGGACCCTCTATGTAGAGCTACACAAAAAGAAAACAGTACATTGAAGTAAGGAATGGGAGGAAGTAAGCGAAAAAGTAATAAAGCCAAGAGAAAGGAAAAACTATGAGGGTGAATAAAAAAAGAAAAGAAAAGGAATAAGAGTTAATTGTGACTGGAAGGAAACATGGCAGAGAGAGAAGCCGGGAAGGAATGGGAAACTGTCATGTATGACGCAGCATAAGAAAGAGTTTGTAACCTGAAATGAAATCCAGGGCAGCGTTCCACGAATTCAGGATACACAGTTCTTCCTAACCTTTTACTTCTCCACCTGTCCTGATACTGTCTTTTCCATTAACCAAAGAAACTGGATGATTTTAAGACTTGCATCTTGACAGAGGCTAATTAACACACATAGAATGTAAGTACAAATAAAATACATCTTCTGCCCAGAGGAACTCTCAGGCTAATCAGTGAGAAATTACCGTAATTATTATCAATAGCTGAGCCCACATCAGGATCTCTGGACACTTTAGCAACTTATCATTTTGTCCTTCCCAGAACAAAGTTCTCAATTCGCATTCATCCATCAGTATTGCTACAGTGCAGGCGCTGATTTGGAGTTGGGTAGATAGCAGACCTGATTGATTATGCAGAGCAGTTCATAGCTCAGATAAAAGGTCAGTCTAACTCACAACAATTATAAAGTCACTTTGTATAGCCTTCGTGGATTATTGCTGATTTTAAAAGTGTGACAAGAGCATATGAAGATGTCAGAAATATGCAGATTTCACAATTTGATCACTTTCTTGCCTGCCTAACCTGGCCAAGTTTTCAGGGAAAAAAAAATGTTTAAAATATCCATCTATTTCAAACAGGGAGTACCAATCCAAAAAAAAGAAAAAAGAGAAAGAAAGCCAAAAAGCCTATTGCTTCAGGTAAGTCTTCAGGATTCGTTTCAAAATTACCTCAATCTCTTTTCAGGTGTAACTGCTCAAGGTAATGGCCCCAAATTTAACTTTCCCATATTCTTTAAGTAAAAACTCATCTGCCTTATTTCTTGTTCTTTCAGAGGGTAAATAATTGGCTACTTTCAGCATTAAACAGTTTTGCTTTATCTGTGAATTTAAAAATCTTAAGTCAAAAAAATATTAGTAAAAACTAAACCACCATTAAAAGGCGTTGTTAGGCTGGATGCAGTGTCTCACGCCTGTAATCTCAGCACTTTGGAGGCCAAGGTGGGCATCACTTGAGGTCAGGAGTTCAAGACCAACCAACTTGGCCCACATGATGAAAACTGTCTCTACTAAAGATACAAATATTAGCTGGGTGTGGTGGTGGGTGCCAGTAATCCCAGATACCAAGGAGGCTGAGGCTGGAGAATCACTCGAACCTAGAAGGCAGAGGTGGCAGTGAACCGAAATAGTGCCAATGCACTCCAGCCTGGGCGACAATAGCAAAACTCTGTCTCAGAAAAAGGCAGTGTTAGGCAAGATTTGAAAACATTGGGTTAGGTGATATCTGCTGCTTGAAAAAGCATATCCAGAAATGATGTCTCATTTGCCCTTTGACTACAGAGAGCAAATTTAACTTCTGATTTCTGTGACAGGCATTTTACAACTACCCTATTATTATCATTATGATCAATATTAGCGAAAACACCTATTTCTATTATATTTTATCCACTTTTTATATATATAATGGATAAAATATAATAGAAATAGGTGTTTTTGCTATATTTATATATAAATATTAATATTTATAATATTTATTATATATATTTGGTATGTATATATTAAGTATATATATTTAAATTCTCATTTTGGAAAAAGTCAAATTGTACCAAAGGAAATCCAAAGTTTTTTGGAGGTCGCAAAATTAAGAGTTAGATCCATGAATCCAACTTCTACTTTTCTTGTATTTATGACAATAGAAGGTTTTGTCAGGGCACCATAACTTCACTCAGGCTTAAAATTAACGATCTAATAAAGTTGGAAGTATATTCCCCTTTTGTAAGGGCAAACAGAAACCGTTCTATAGGAGAGAGATAGGCAAAACAAAAGATTATATTTTAGTTATTTTTATGTTTTCAGATGGAGTGGATAAAAGAGACATATATTGCTATGAGTAAGTTAATATTTTTAAGTTCTATTTTAGAAACTATTTTTACTTTGATTATTGATGAGAAAAAAATCTATCAAGTTAATACAAACAAAACAGTAAAATGAAAATCCAAAGTAAGGTCTCAATGTGAGCTGTTAATTGATCCAAACTACATTATTGCAAAGGGTTTGATGAACATATTAATTCAAACTTCTTCAGGTTATAAAGCATTTTTACATAAGTGTTTATTCTTATAGATTTTATGAGGCAGAGGCAGAGGTCTGAATAGCATATTGTAGAAATGAGGAAATGAACTAAAAGAGGCAGAGTAATGGCAATCAGGTAACAGCAGAGACATGGCAAGGACCTTGGTCTCTAGACACTTTGTTACAGCCCATCTAGAGTAAAATATATGTTGATAAATGGTGACTCAAGAACCTACAGCAGAGATGCTCAGACCTTTCGAAAGCTGCTGCCTTATGCGTATAGGAGTAATCACTGCACATCTACACATTCTCTTCTTTTGAAGTCAGAATTGTTTTTAAATGTTTCTCCAGCTATTCTTCATTTTGAGTCTGTGGTTCCAGCCAAATGGAGCACTCTACTTTTGTCATGATTTCATTGTCCCTGAGTTACCAAATAAAGGAAAATTTTCTATGCAGTAGAAGCTGTGATGTACCTTCCAGGCCATATCCCTTTGGGAATGAACAACATGCTACCCCAGAAACTGGAATTGCCATCAGCAGAATTCCTTAATCTCTTAGACCCTTTCGGAATAACCTCAGCTAAATAGAACCTCTTAGCCAAGGTTGTTCCACCATTCCAGGCCAATGGCATTCAAGGATTATTCAATCAAGACTTATAAAGGCCTGGCCTTCTCCTTCAGAAATCTATGAATCTGTCTTCAGAGACTCCTCTAGAGTATGCTGAGACTTTTGTTGAGACAGCATTGAAGCTTGACTTCTCCCACTGCCCACTGTTCTGCCTTCCCTTCTCTAGCTATTGCTTTCAAGAGTCTCCCTAATAAACTTCTTTTTTAAAATGTATTTATTTAACTTTAGGTGCATACTATATCTGGCATTTCTCCCCATGTTATCCCTCCCCACCTTCCCCTCCCTCCCTATCCCCCGCTGTCTCTCCCCTACCCCCCACCAACTGCCCCCAGTGTGTGATGCTCCTCTCCTTGAGTCCACATGTTCTCATTGTTCAACACCCACCTATGAGTGAGAACATGTGGTGTTTGATTTTCTGTTCTCGTGTCAGTTTGCTGAGAATGACAGTTTCCAGATTCACCCAAGTCCCTACAAAGGACATGAATTCACCATTTTTTATGGTTGCATAGTATTCCATGGTGTACATGTACCACATTTTCTTTGTCTAGTCTATCATTGATGGGCATTTGGGTTGGTTCCAGGTCTTTGCTAGTGTACACAGGGCTGCAATGAACATACATGTGCATGTGTCTTTATAGTAGAAGGATTTATAGTTCTTTGGGTATATGCCCAGTAATGGGATTGCTTGGTCAAATGGAATTTCTATTTCTAGATCCTTGAGAAATCGCCACACTGTCTTCCACAGTGGTTGAGCTAATTTACACTCCCACCAACTGTGTAAGAGTGTTCGTATTTCTCCACACACTCTCCAGCATCTTTGTCTCCAGATTTTTTAATGATCACCATTCTAACTGGCATGAGATGATATCTCAATGTAGTTTTGATTTGCATTTCTCTAATGACCAGTGATGATGAGCATTTTTTCATATGTTTGTTGGCCTCATATATGTTTTCTTTTGTAAAGTGTCTGTTCATATCCTTTGCCCACTTTTGAATGGGGTTATTTGTTTTTTTCTTGTATATCTGTTTTAGTTCTTTGTAGATTCTGGTTATTAGCCTTCTGTCAGATGGTTAGATTGCAAAAATGTTTTCCCATTCTGTTGGTTGCTGATTTGCTCTAATGATGGTTTCTTTTGCTGTACAGAAGCTCTGAATTTTAATTAGATCCCATTTGTCCATCTTGGCTTTTATTGACATTGCTTTTCATGTTTTAGTCATAAAGTCCTTGCCTATGGCTATGTCCTGGATGCTTTTTCCTATGTTTTCTTCTAGTGTTTCTATGGTGTTAGGTTTTATGTTTAAATTTTTAATCCATCTGGAGTTAATTTTAGTGTAAGGTGACAGGTAGGGGTCCAGTTTCTGCTTTCTGCACATGGCTAGCCAGTTTTCCCAACACCATTTATTAAACATGGAGTCCTTTCCCCATTGCTTGTTTTTGCTGGGTTTGTCAAAGATCA